>JANVCJ010117155.1:0-16558 GCA_026413505.1 Epizoanthus ramosus
AGAGCAACCGGAACAGTTACTTTGATCTCGGGATCAAAGCTCAAGATTGTTGTCGATACCGGAAGCCCCTGGGATGGGTATTTGACCAATTTTAACCACTAATATTTGAAGTGTAGCCAGTCAAAGTTGATTAAATATTTAAAGTAAATTATTTGTCACCGCGTGGGGAGTTTCAATGAAAATTTTCCAAAAACGTCAAATGTCCCACATTTGCCCCGGCCCCTCTGCTTAACATTACTACATTAATGATAGACATGCTACTTTCAATAGTGTACACAGACAAAGACGTGGATTTTCGGCGTTACATTTAAATAAGGTAAATGGATAACTACTGCATCAGTATTGGTGCTTTCTTGCAGAAGAAGTATATAGGCGGAAAGTAAACGTTTTGATAAAATGATTGCCAAAAGTCGTAAATTTAATCCAATGCATTTAGGATAAAAAAGCTTGTGGTTCTTGGTACGGTGAGAGTTAACATTTAGTGATATGGGTAGATACGTGACGAATTACACTTCAATTCAATTTGCTTTTTGATGCTGCAAAACCAATACTAAGTTTCACTTGCAACTATTCCAGAAAATACTTAAAACTTTTGCAAAAGGTTTCTCTCATTGGTTCGAGGGAGTGGAAGTTGATCTTAACGCTAAATCTTCATTGTGTTTTCAGTTTGGTTATGCGAATTGCTATAAACGTTTTTTCAATTCTATAAAATATTCATTTCCGTTATATATTCATATTTTATTGGATTAGATGCTTGCTAAAACCACAACATACTAACTTCACCAATTCAAGATGCAATGAATATTTCTGAGTCACAGCAAACTAAATCCGAAATCTCTAAATACAAAATATTTCATGCTATGACCAAAATAAAATGATTAAAATTGCACTTTTTTGTTATGGCCAACATAACTAAAACAGTGATATTTTAAAGCGGTCAACTGTTGCCTAGATACGTGGCTTGACAAGAAAGCTAGAGAACCTTATGTCTGTGGACCACGTCAGTCCTATCGACTGACAACATGAAAACACACTGGGATTAAAACGAGGCAATTAATCCTCGCAGATTGTATCCCTGAAAAGTTCAGATCATTATCGCGTCCTAGAATTATGATTCATTTCCTCATCTCTTCGATCCAGCTTTGGTTTTGAGTAGCTACAATCACTTATTAAGACAATAACACTTCTCGCAAGATGAAAAGCCCAGGCCACCTCATTAAGGCTATAAAATTATTGCTCCTGTTTGGAACCGCCATTACTATTGTAGTGAATGTTGTTTTTATTTTGGACTCTGCGTGGAAGCTTGGAGAAAGTCGGGGAGAAACTGACTCCGTCGAAGATTTTGATGGTAGACTTCGGTTACAACCTGTGGAGGCAGATTCGCGAGAAAACCCGAATTCGCCTGGGAAGGAGCTCTACAAAACTACAGGTACAATCAGTACAATATTATCAGATGTTATTTTATGTAATAAAGTACTTCTTGGAGTACGTTTGTATGTTTCCAACTCAAATCTTCAATATATTTTAGACAATGACTGTATTCTATAAGTCTAATCATTTTGAATCGATATTTAAATAATTTATAACTAATGTAAGACAAACTCTTACTCAATTCATTGCTCTTTTTGTCATTTCAAAGCTTACGGGTTGGGAGTTTTAGATATTTCAACTGAAAAAGACGTCGAAACTAATTTGACTTTATACTACAGTGATTTTACTTGTTACCAATCAGTCAATTTTCCGTTTTAATACCAGAAACAGTTCAGGTTAGTGTTGCTATATTTGGAGTAATACCACATTAAAGATATTTTTAAAAACTTAGCCTTCACATGCTATAAATATAGTGATTTATATTCAGTTTAAAAACACCAGCCTCTTAGCTCTGTTGGCTTTCGGTTCAAAATAACTCGCTGTCCGGATAAATTGGCAGACAAAGTATATTATAGATCCTTGGCTTAATATTGAAATTACTAAAGCAATAACATTATTGACTGGAAATGTACCAGTATATATACACCTTTGAGATTGTTATAATGGCAAATACTCACAATGCGAAACGTACTATTGAGTCAACACTTCCATTCTACACTCTGGTAAGAACAGATCAGTTTAGTTGTGCCGTTTTCTTTTGTAATTAACACAAGCCCTAATGGCATATAGCTCACCATTTAGCTTTCCTTTGCCCAATCTAGATCTACAATACAGCTGGGTCGCACATAATGTTCAACCCATAATGTAAAGCAGTTATGCAAATGTTAAAGCTTCAGTTTCATTCGTTTAAAACTAGATTTTTGTGCGTTTAATACTAAAACATTGTTGTTTGAAGTTTCTGTATCCCAGTACGGCACAATAAGAGTCCAGCTGTATTCCACCAAGGAGCATGCGTACATCAGTGTCGATGGAACCATGGTGAGTAGGTTTGAATAAGTTAACCAGTTAACTTTCATCATGTTTTTTCTTAACTGTAAGAATGTTTTTATGAGCGACATGCAGTCTTAGCGTTAAAAGTTACAATTTCATCAATTACTTTCTCATATGAAAATTTACCTAGAATATCTCAGTTTAAATATTTTTATATGTGTTGAAATTGTTATTGACAACCGTGATTAGACTTTTTGTTAATGGAACCTGGGTATGATTTCACGATTCCTGTTTCCTGAATAAACATGCAATTTTCGTCGAAGGCGAGCCTGGTTTAGATCTATTTCTCGATTCCCGTCTACCCCCAAATCCTGATTGCCACATCCTGCAGACTAGTGACCAGTCTCCCAGCTTCCCACCTTCACTCATCTGCGGAGCGTAAAGGCACTTTAGTTGATATCAAGATCACTCGCACGTTTTGGCTGTATTTAATACAATAGACAGTTGCCAGAAACCTATATTTACCTAAACGTTCTCACTATAATTAGTTACAACTCATTCTTATCTCCTGCTAACTATTATTGTACTTGTACTCCATGCACGAGCCAGGCATTTGAATACAAGGGAGAAAAGGGCAGAGGGATGAATTTGGCTGTCCTGCATCAGGGAACTGGTGCTGTCATGACAACGGGCACGTATGACGTATGGGCGTCTACGAGTGACTCTGAGGCCATGAATGTGTTGGTGGATACCGTTTCAGATGGGAGAATATTGTGCTTTCTAAGCAAGGTATTTTACATGACATGGCCAGAGAAGACATGACAAGGCAAGACAAGACATGACAAGATAAGACAAGACAAGATGAGACGAGACGAGACGAGACGAGACGAGACGAGACGAGACAATACAAGACGAGACGAGACTAGACGAGATGAGACGGGACGGGGCAGGGTAGGGCAGGGCAACACGACACGACACGACACGACACGACACGACACGACACAACATGACACAACACAACATGACACAACACAACATGACAATACACAACATGACACAACACAACACAACACAACACAACACAACACAACACAACACAACACAACACAACACATGTCCTGTTGAATTTCAAAATCAAACATTTTCAAATTTTGTGAAAGTTGCAAATTCATTAGTTTAAAAAAACACAAGTTACACCAAATACTCCTGCTCGTCAAGACGAACAAAATAAGTAGTCACTTTATGGGTTTTCATCAATTGCTTCAAATTTTGGGTCCTTCCACGTGTATGGAGCACAGATGACGTCGCTATATTGTTTTAGGTGATAGTTATGGTTGGGTGACTCTAAATATTTCTCTCTTAGTTTTCAAGTATGACGTCATCTGTGTTCAGCTGAGTTCCATATGCAAGGAAACAGCCAATTTTCTTCAGCAGGATAAGGGTTAACACATAAATGTAGTCTACTCTACTTTATAGTCTGTATCAAGCACTCTCTTGCAAATCTAGACACCACCAAGTACAATTATTATAAATTATGCAACTACATGCATGCACTTAATATTTATACAGTTATGCAGTCACACAATTACAATCTTACATCTCATATACAATGTATTGGTAGTTTATCTTTTTTCGGTTTAGCTTGTTATAAATCAATGTTCTCAACAACCAACCTCAACAACTGTCTTACAATTAATCATCATGTCAACATTTTAAGATAATATATTAATTATAAATAATATACTTTGTAACATTAAATAACTGAATGATGTAAAAACATTTTAGAACACCAAAAATGACTGACAAGGTTTAGCCATAATTATATCAGGTTCCATCAGGATGGCAAAAAATCAACAATCACCTTGTGACATCAAGAAGATAATTCCAAAGAAGGCAGGTGCTCAGAAAAGCTGCAAAAATAATATGCAAATGTTCTCCTGCACTTTTGTCAATCACTTGATCCCAATTTCAACTAACACACTTAATATGATAATTATTACCTGTGTCTCTGTTTCCAAACGTACATCTGATCTATTCATCAGGCCCTTCACAGGGTTCCCCTTCGACTGCTGTTTACGCTTTGGTTTTATTTTAAGTCTGTCTTCAGCAAGAGACTTGAGTTTCCTGTAGTACAACATAGAATCATAATCATTTCCACTCTGTAAGAAAACTCAGATCCTTACCTCTGAAAGTCAGTGATATTGTCTTGTCTTCTATATAATTATTAATCTCGCACTGGTTGAGGTTCCACTTACAATTACACTAAAGTGGGTTTTACTAAAAAATTGGAAATTATTATGATTCCCAGTGTGACCAGGTTTTATCATGTACATGTACGTTTATAAATTGAGGTGTCGTTAGTTGCCCTGGCGACTGTGGCAGGATAAAAGAAAACTTTACCATCATTAAGCTGGGGGAATCACCCTATAAAAAGCAACATTTATTGCCTAGATAATACATGTGTACAGTCACGTACATGTACATGTGCAACATCTCATTAACTAGTACATATATGTACACCAACGGCATGCTCACGCGTTAATTGGGCACCTTTTTCAGATGTGGGGCATTTGACATTTTTGGACCTAATTATTTTTTTTTTCAAATTCCCCAGCTGAGGCCAGGTCAATTGGGTCAATTTAAGCAAGTTCTAATGGCTGCACTACAAACATCAGTTAAACGATTGAGCTATGCCCCACAACCGCCTGACCTCCCCCCCCCTGGTTTAATCTTTAGAATAGATGTAAGAGCACTCATTGGTGCATATGAACTTACCATAATTTATGGTTCTTGTAAGCATGTGTGTTCTTTTGGCCAAGAGAATAAATTAAAGTAAATGTTGTGGAGAATATAAATGCAATTCTTCAATAAAAGTTAAGAATAATTGAAAGGATGAAATCTGCAGAAACTGGGAGATTTTTTTTCAATCCCAGGAAACCGGAAAGAAAGCCCTGCAATTCTAAGTGTTTCTCAGGAAGTCTAGAGACTAAGCATCTTTGTTTTTGTGCCTGATGAAATAGTGACCTTGAGCAGAGTACTAATGGCGTTAATGCAAATTACTCTAAGAAGTACGTAAATCATGTTATTAGGTACTTACTCAGTTGTCTGGCTTGCTATCAAATCAAAATCTTCCACTGTGACTGTATGAGTGGCCTTCTGTTTTTGAGCCTCATGATGTTCTCTGAAGAATCTATCCAAGCCCTCTTCAAACATGCTAGACCTTCTTCTACTGAACCTAGGATTGCCAGTCTTAACAACCACATCGTCTGAGTCTTCATTTGACTTAGACTCAAGCTTCTTCACTGGCAGCTCCTTAGGACTGGGGTCATCGATGGGGATATCTGCTGCCACATAGTGAAGTCCGTGATTCAGTTGTGACTCTGACTTGGTCTTTACAAGGCCACCAAATGTCTTGAATGAAGATGCAGCCATTTTCTTTTGCCTTGCTTTGCTTGCTTCAGCTATTAAATGTATTGATGGGAAATATGGGAAACAGTGAAAATCTACACACACATTGAAGTGTCTGGTGGCCATTTCAGTAACAAACTGGTTGAAGTCCATGACTTCAAACATGAAATTAATATTCTCTATTACAACAATTGCAGCTGAATTGTGCTGACAGCTCAAACATATTAAAACAGAGTATACAGACTTGTCGCACGGCAGTAACTGTTTGCTAAATACTACATTTCTCTACAAAATATCAATGTTACTAATGTTGTCCTTAATATATGTCCTAATTTTGCCTTGTATATATAGATTACACAACAAAAAATCCCTAAGAAAAAAGAAAAGCATGCAGTTCACAAAAACAGTTTTCCAAACTCTCAACAACACAAACTATGTTTGCTTAGTTAGTAACTGTAAACTGTTAAGACACACTTTGTCTGATCATAATCATTTTAAATCTTTAATAAATTTTAGTCTATTACCCCAAAATACTAATAAAAATTAACAGTCCTTATTTCTCAGCCTTTAATTTGTTAACCCTGTTTCACTACGAATTTTATACATCAAGTATTTTGTACAAAATAGGGTACTGCCATGATTGCTTTCTAACAAGATCTTATTACTTTAGCTTAGAAAAACATGCCAGGCCTAATGTTTGCTTTTCTGCAATGAAAACATTGGTAATGCTGCTGAGTCAAACAAATTATATTTAAAAAATTCTGGAAAAATCTTTGTCACTCAGATTCTAATCATTTCCTTCAGCAGTTTAAGCAGTTTATTTTTAAATGACTGTGTGTTTCTAGCAGCACAAGATAGAACTTTGGTTAAAACAACAGAAATTAATTATTAATTATAAATTATTAATTATTATTATTAATAGGTCCTGATGTCACAAGTCTGGTCGTTCCTTTTCATATATAGACTTGCTGACCAATATCTGCCATTGAGGTTCAATTCAATTCAAACCATCCTAGCTATATATTTCTGAGAACTGACTCATCCAAATATCACCAGACAGTGGTTTGATAACACTTCAGACCTGCCAATCCCTGAGTGTAAGAAAACTGGAGATTTGCTATTTTTGGCTAAAAAAAATCAGGAGATTTAGCAATTGAAAACATCTGAAGATTTCAAAAACAAACTTTTTTGATATCGTCATTTAACCTCTTATCATGGTCAAAAGTTGTTGGGACAATCCCCCAAGGCCTGTGAAATACCATAAAATCACAAAGACTGCAGGGAAGCAAATCATGAAATTGAGGCAAAGTCAATCTCATACCCAGTTCATAGCCCACGTTATCCTGGTTGAACAACACAATAGAAGTAAGAGCACAATTCACAAGCACATATCACACTTTTTTGATAAGAAAACAAGCATTTTGAAGTTCAAGCCTGCGTTGGCACTAAAACCGAAGAAATGTGTAACAATATCCCATTTTTCCTTTGGATTATTGTAGTTGAGTCTTTTTCTTGAAAAACTGAGAGATTTCGGTCTTCACCAGGAGATCTAGACCGGAAGAAAAGGAAAAAAACCAGAAGACACCCAGTGAAAGTGGGAGAGTTGGTATATATAATTTATGTAGATCTGACATTTGTATCTGTGAGATCAATAACAAATTGCCAAATTCTTCCAACCTGTTTGATGGAAATTGTATAAAGGCTAGTAAGGAGAATTTAGATCGAATTAGGATTTTAAGTTGCATGACTACAGACTATAGTTAGAACTCACTTACATTTTGGTTTCTTTGCTATTCTCTTCTTCTCCTTTCCATCAGTTACAGTCCTGCCTTCAGCTTCAGCCACTTCCTCCCTTTCATCCTTCTCTTCACGTAAACGTGCTTCCTCTTCCACCCTTTCCCGCTCTTCCTCATTTCTCTGAGCAATTTGTTGAGCAGTCTCCAGGATTTCAGATGTTATCCCAACAGCAAGTGTCTTAGCTCTCTCTTTCCTCGCCAGTTGTTTTGCTTTGCCACCTTTGTCAACAGATTTCCTTCTTCCAAATATTGAACGCAACGCTCCCACACCTGTTTTGGGCCCTTCGTCATGTTCTCCTTTTTCACTGATTGCATTCTCTTTGTCCTTCTGTTCCTTCCCCTTGGCAAGGTCCTTTTCTTTGGAATGTTCCTTGTCCTTGTGTAGCTTATCAAGGTGCAGCTTATCCCACAAATGGTGGTCTTTCTCTTTCCCTTTGTGCTCTTTTTCTCGTAATAATTTCTCTTTGTGTTCTTTCTCTTTACGCTCTTTCTCCCTCTGCTCTCTATCTTTCCGTTCCTTTTCTTTTCGTTCTTTCTCCTTTTGTTCTTTTTCTTTCCGTTCCTTTTCCTTGTGCTCCCTTTCTTTTCGTTCTTTCTCTTTCTGCTCTTTCTCTTTGTGTTCTTTCTCCTTTCGTTCTCGTTCCTTTTCCCTGTGTTCTCGTTCTTTGCGTTCCTTTTCCTTTGAAGTTTTCTTCATCCGTTCAGGTGACAATGAGAAAGGCGATTTCTTCTTTGCCTTCTTAACATTTTCTTCTTTAGGTTCATCTTTCTTCTTTGCAGTTTTCTTTTCCACTACACCTGTGTCAACTAAATCTCTTCCCATTTCTACACCCTGATCAACTGATTTGCTAGCATATTTGTCATGCCTTACCACAGTTACAAGTTCCTCATCAGCGGAATCCTCCAAAGTTGGGTCAATTTTCCGCTGAAGACCAACATCATTATCATACGTTCTCCAGTCAAGAGAGAAAGGGGTTGTCTCAGCAAACCTCTGTAATTCAGTTGGTGAAAGTCTCTCCCCACAAATTGTATGAGGTCGTTCACTCTCTTTTTTCCGCCATGGCAAAGCTGCATGGTTCTCAATCTCCTCCGATGCAAATTTCTCTCTCAGCTCAGCCACCGAAGGAATGCATATCTCTGACCCTGAGGACCCTTTGTCACGTGCTAAAGCAATAACAATGTCCTTATGAACTGTGGAGGCAATCGTCTGATGGCGTGTCTTGTTAGAAACTTTCGTTTGTTCAATAGATGGAAGAGAGTTTTGCTTAACAAGTTGGAATGGCTTTTTTGATAGTACATGATCATTTGCTACAGGTTTTTCATCAGCTTTGTGTGTGGGTTTTTCTACCAGTTTAGACTTGTCTTTCTCCTCAAATGTTGCCTCAGTTTCTCTTGCCTCAGTTTCTCTTGCCTCAGTTTCTCTTGCCACTGATTCTGATGCAGAAGACATTCCCAAGAACTGTTCTCTAACAAGTCGCCGACGCCGACGCCTTTCCTTTAACCTCGACAGTGTATCAGCCCCAGGGCTGTGAGATGTGCTGTCTTTCTTTGCTGCTACTTTGTCCATATTTGTACTTGGAATTGAACTTTTCTTACTTAAATCTGGCTTTGTTTCATCCTTGTCATTCTCTGCAGAACTGGGAGAAAGTGGTCTTGTAGAATCTGGTGAAGTCGAACGTACCGTTGGCCTTGGTCGCCTTCTTGAATATGGAGAGTGTGGAGCATCTTCTTCCCCGCTGGTGTCATGATCAACCATCTTCCGTGTTTCTTTTGTTCTTTTACTGATCACCACCTTCACGCTGTCAGACTGATCATCCTCATCAACATCTGCAGTATCTTCAACTGGCACTGTCTTTCCCTTGACCTTGACCTGCACCTTATCGGTTGTGGCTGCCCTTGATGACTTCACAGAGATCTTTACTTTAGTATCTGCAACCTTACCTTTCTCAACTTTTGCAGCATTGGCTTCTACATTCACATTCTTTATATCTTCGTTTTCTTGTTCTTGTTTTTCAGAAATTGTGGGTTGTGTACTTGCAGGGCTAGTCTTCCTATTAGTCACTGAATGATCTACGTTCTCAAGTGATGAATCTTCTGTTATTTGATCATCACTACCAGAAACTTTCAATGCTATGTGCGGGGACTGTGGTCTGGAATCGGGTGAATGGCTGCTGTCGGATGACCTGTCCCTTCTGCCCCAAAATTTCAATTTTCTAAGTGTTGAGTGCTGGTCTTTCTCAGAATCATGTTCAAGTGAAGCTGCCTTTTGCAGGTGAGTTTTCTTTGGTTTCCCCTCTGGAATATCAGGTTCATCAAAATCACGGTCAGAACTTGGACTCCTTGACAAGGAAATTTTAGTTGGAAGGGAAACTCTTCGAAAAATGCTGCGTGAATGCCTTGGCGATTCTGCATGATCAGATCCACTTATACTGTCTCTCGAGCCTTCCCTCTTGTCAGTGTCTTTAAAGAATTTACTGGGAACAGAAAACTTTCTTACTTCACCTCCATCTTTGCACTCACTCTCCTCTGATGAAGCACGTGAGAGACGCTTCCCAGGAACTGAAAACATTTTTTTTGTTCCTGAGGTTGGTTTTGATGTCTTCTTGAATGATACTGAGGAAGTTGCTTCGTTGGGTTCCCCATGTAGTGCAGGTGTCAAAGCTGTCAATGAGCCATCAACTGGCTCCACAGACTGACACTGGGATGGGTTTCTCTGTGTCTCTGGGAAAGCAGTTGAATCATGTTTGGATGTGGGTGAATGCACTTTTTTGGGCAGTTTTATCAGTGTTGGTGAATTCCTTGAAGATGTTCTGTCTTTACTTGGTGCAGCTACTTCTGATCTAGGAGATACTGGAGTGACAACAGATGATCTGCTCTTTTCTTTATTTTTCACACTTTGTGAATCCAAACTTGACCTGGATTTAGGAGATGTTACAGCTCTTGCTGAGCCAACACTCTCCTTCTTCCTTTCCGTGACGTCACTGGTAGGACACTTGCTGTGTTTCCCACTACCGGTACTCGCAGGAACTGATGTCACAGCTCTTCTTCGACTGTCTGTATTTCTTTCAGCCCTGTGGCTCATGTTCCTTGATGTCAGCTCTTTGCCTGGGTTCTTGGTATGCATCTGTAACTTGCTATTGGAATTATCTGAAGACGCAATGTCCTGAATTGGACTGTCTGTCTGTCTTGATGGTATACTACCAGAATGATTGGATTTTGCAATCGGTCCTGCTGTGTTGGTCTGTCTCTGTGGTTCACTGCGAGAATGACTTGAAGCAGCAACATTTTTCGTGTGATCAACTGTGTGGAGCTGTGTGCATTCAGAATGATCCAAAGTAGCAATGTCTTTAGTTGAACTGTCTGTTTGTCTTGGTGATTGACTGTCAGCATGATCTGAAGTATCAGTGTCACTGGTTAGAGTTTCCATATGCCTCTGTCGTATACTATCAGAATGAATTGATGTAACTATAACTCTTGTCGGACCATCTGTGTGCCTCCGTTGTTCACTCCCCAACTGATCTAAGGCAGTAGTATCCCTGGTTGGGGAGTCTGTCTGACTGCGACCTCTGTGGCTTGTGTATGCCATCTCTTTAGATGGACTTTGATCCCTACTATTGGAATGATCTGAATGGCCAACATCTTCACTTGAGCTATCAACATGTCTACAGGTTCTACTGCTAGATTCATCAGAAACAAGTCCCACAGTCAGGCTAGGTGTTTGCTCCTTCATGATCTTTTCAATACCTGAAGTATTTTCCTCAACTGGTGAATCAGTGTACTTCCGCAGTCTATTCAGTGTTTGCTCAGTAAGGGTAAAGTCATGGGTTGGACTGGTTACGTGTCCACTTCTTGAAAAATTTTGCAGCTCTTGTGTTGGACTATCCGTATTCCCTCTAAGCCGGCTGCTAGCCTGTGATGAAACATCAGGTGTTGGACTGTCCATATTCCTTCTAAGCCGGCTGCTATCCTGTGATAAAACATCAGGTGTTGGACTGTCCGTATTCCTTCTAAGCCGGCTGCTAGTCTGTGATGAAACATCAGGTGTCGGACTGTCCGTATTCCTTCTAAGCCGGCTGCTAGCCTGTGATGAAACATCAGGTGTCGGACTGTCCATATTCCTTCTAAGCCGGCTGCTATCCTGTGATGAAACATCAGGTGTTGGACTGTCTGTATTCCTTCTAAGCCGGCTGCTAGTCTGTGATGAAACATCAGGTGTTGGACTGTCCGTATTCCTTCTAAGCCGGCTGCTAGTCTGTGATGAAACATCAGGTGTTGGACTGTCTGCATTCCTTCTAAGCCGGCTGCTAGCCTGTGATGAAACATCAGATGTTGGACTGCCCATATTCCTTCTAAGCCGGCTGCTAGTATTGCTTGGGGTATGAGTTTGTGAACTAGAATATGACTGCACATATGTTTTACTAGAACTTCTGTCTCTTGCAAAATTTGATTCTCTTCCATAAGATGCACTGGGATTTCTGTCATCCCTTGTGAAACTAGATTGTCTTCTATAAGATGACATTGGCGTTCTATCATCTCCAGTAAAACTTGACTGTCTGAGATATATTAATGTAGTATCTCTTTGTCTGTCATATTGCCCAGCACTTTGGGAACTTAATGGTCGAAGTCGACTAGATGATACAGGGTTTGCATCAGCTGTCCTTGAAGTATCTGTCCACCGTGACGAATACTTGGGCAAAGTACTATCAACACTTGCCTGACCTCTCAAATTTTTTCTGCCATAGGATATGGAATTTTTTGGGGTTTGTGTTGGCGATGAACTCCTTCCTACTTCTGCAGCACTGTAATCTCTTGAAGAGTTTCTTTCTTCAAGAGATCCACTTCTGGCAGCATATGTTCTTGTAGCTGGAGATCTGTATCTTTGCGACATACTTGGCCAGTTCCTAGCTTCTCTTGATGACAAATGTTGAGCCCCTCAGAGGTTCTAATTTGCGTATAGCTTCTCAGAGAACATGCTGTGCTTGAAGCTGAGTGTATCTGTAAAGGAAAAATGAAGCATGAAATGTTGCACGAATCCTTGAATTCATGATTGAAATGTAATCCTATGTAAGCAAGTGCACTATGCTGTTTATATCAAAACAACAGAGTCAAGTAGCTAATATACATCACTAAATGTAAACAATGCAGCCTGCTTGTAATCGTTTCTTAATGACATTTCTAAACTAGAGATTGCAATTAATGAGCTTCACTTAAACTGCCTGCAGGCAAAACATGAACTACCTGATCGTTTCACACTGTAAACACATAATTGGCTCTAAGAATGGGTCCCGCAATAAGAAAATTACATAATTTTATCTCTAGTCTGTCAAATAATAACACTATTGCTAAATAAAAAGAACCTATTACCTGTTCACTAAATAGATGTACATTTCTGGTTCTATTTCATCTGATAAATCACATTCAATAGCAATATTACAAAGAAACAAGCCAATATGCAACAATAAGTCATTCATCACATATAATTTTCATTCTTTCTGCCTTTTGAGTTCTCTCCAGAAATTATATATACACTCAGTAACATTTAAACGGAAAACCAGCTAACTATGTTATCAGTTGTATAGTATAGTAACATACATTCCTCTGTTTACAACTGTTCATTAACTGACTCTTCCATAGATAAAAGAGGAAATTAAAACCATCTGTTACATACTGACTGACTTTAAAACTGGCACTGTTCTAATATATATATATATACACTATCAAAACTACATACTACCTGTCAATATTAACCAATAAATCACCATTAACTGCTTGTAAGATCTCCAATTTCTTACGTTATTATATGTAACAGCATTTTCAAAGTTAAAACATATACTGAACGCAATCAAAAATATTGGAACTATCTTATTCTTAACATTAATTTCAAAAAGATTATCCAATCAACTTGCCTTGCTTATTTGGTTCTGCTAGAAGTAGAAATCGTAGTTTTGTTACAAGTCAGTGAAGAAACTATCATTTCAGTCAAGATCACATCATGATCCTTGTTGCAATAAGGGTCAACTTTTTTGGATGAGCTAGTTCACAAAAACAACAAGTTCACTGAAGTGAAGCATTGTAAGAGTGTAAACTTGTACACAATTTACATACAGAAAACTACTCCCTTTCATTAAATATTGATCAAAATAATCTGTCACGAAATTTTCTTTGTAAAGTTCCCACTTATGATTGACCGTGCAACCCCAACCTAGAATAAAATCGTCACATTAGCTTGTGGACTGATAAACTCAACGAACACTAGAACCATAAGGCATAGCTACATTCTCTAAAAAACAGCAACAAAGATTGTCACTCTATCTGATTTTCTATTTCGACACTACATCGAGACAATACATATAATGCTTATACAAAATCCATCAAGTGAAAATCAGCTATAAAATCAAAAAACACTTTACAACAGTAAACATGATGAAACGACGAAATTAAAATTTGACTTTAACAAATACGAAGGCTTTAGTTGATCGACTAGACAAGCGACCACAAGTACAAGCTACTTATCAAAGCATTCACATCGAGGAAAGTGGACACGCCAAACAATGATTTTTGTGTAAAAAACCACAAAGAAACAGCGTGACACAAGCAATCATTGTATCCGATCTTTTGTACTTTTCACTATGCGCTCATGCGTTCAAGTTATAAACAAGACGCACTCAAAAACAGTGATATTGCTTCAATTCAGGAAGCCGCTCGGAGTCGTATTTGCAATAACATAGAAGCAGATGGAATTTTAAAACGATCTTTCAAACACGAGCTTTCTAATCCCCAGATATCATGTCACAAAATCAACAATGCGAAATCGCCAACATTAATTTTGGTAATTCTTTTGGTTCCACCCTATTAAACTTGCAGGATCATGAAATATTTCGAATTGGAATTCGCACCCAAGTTTAATTTTTATACAAATTCTTTCATAATAAACAAAAAGTGAGTCACTCGTCTTGATCTTGTTAATTTATTTCACTTCTAATAAAAGTGGTCAATAGCTATATTGTATTTGTTACGTCTCACACGGCGGCTGTGCCAGCTCTGGTCATATACTAATACTTTCTATGATCCAAAAAGCATGTAAATACTAACTTGTTTGCTAGCTAGAAGACTGTACGAATTCGAATGCAGGCTGGATGTAGGCAAGTTCGATCGAGAAAACCCTGGGGTTTCGTTTGACCCCTGCGTTCAATTACTCATAAAAGACATGATATATTTTTTATCGAGCATCAATAACAAAGACTTTCTTTACATTTTCAAACTAAATATTGCCTATGTTCTTTCATGAAGAATATAAATAACAAATATCACAAGGTCAGTATTGTGCTTTCATAACGTTTGCCGAATATCACAAACATCGACTGACGACATCGTCCATTCAATTACAAAATTTGCAGTTGCAGCAACGTGACACAACCATTGGCACTGAACACACACCCTTCCAAGTTCTTTCAAAAGTATTTCATCTGTGAAATACTTCAAATTCACATGAACTTGATATTATTTGAATCTCAGTAAGTACCATAAAATTTATAACGAAATATCATACTTCAAAACAATATTGCGTATCTTTTCAAATCAGGATACAAATTCTGCAAAACCGCGAATTTATCTTCGCTGTGGTAAAATATGTTCCCTATATAGTTGATCTGTCATATCCGTTGCTCGTCCTCATCTATTCTTTGTGAAGGAACAGATATTTTATCGGTACTACTCTTGTTGGTAGTGGCATATATATGTATACAGTGCAAGCCAGATAGAAGAACTCTAATCGTCTATCTACAAATAAAAACAGACACAAGTCTTCCTTGCGCAGTTGCGGCTTCGATTACGAGCTTCTCTCGCAATTCTTGCTCGGATCACGTCCGCAGCGATCTCAGCGTTATTTCGGACACTAATGAAGTTTAAATTTACTTGTTTGTAGTTCTCCTACAGCGGGGTTAATACTTTGCTATATCATATGCTGCCCACATATCGTGCAAAGTAACCTTTTACTGGCCTAGTTTACAACAAAAATGGAGAACATTGCAATGTTTACCTGTGGCTGGATCGAATCGCCATCTGTCGATGATGCCAGATCTCTGTTCTACTTCACTGCCTCGTAAAACAAAAAAAAATCATCCCGTTGAGAAAAACATTATACTTACAGCTTAAGAATTCTTAGTTCATATTGTCGCAAAGCACAGTTTTCAATTGATGATAAATCTCAAAGGCAGGTATCACATTTAGATACAAGACGAGAGCTGCCAAATCTGCAAACGCTTCAGGTGTATCGGGATATAACAAGCCCATTGATTGGACAAAGTTTCTGGATGACTTGCTGAGAATAAAAGGTTCCAGCTGATTGGTTTGAAGTAACAAAAGAGTTTTGAGACTGTATTTTCTACAAAAATATTTCTGTGTTCGACCGGCTCTTCAGATCAGGTTCAGGTCAAGGGAGTCAGGTCAAGGTTTCTATAACATATATACATACATACATACATACATATATTAAGTAGAAAGTCTTGAGACTTTGTAAGAAATAAGGGCAGCATGTTGTAAATTTGATCCGATTTATGATGTCAAACAATTTAAAAAGAGCGATCACTCTAAACTTGTTACCATGTCCATATTAACCTTTGTGACCTTCGAGAGCCGTATAAACAGTTATGAATAACCAGAACTCCATGATCCAGTTGATGAGTTGTCAAAAATGCTACTTGATACGCTACGTGCGCGTGAGACAAAAAAAGAAATATTCGCGAATTAACATCTCACTGTTGTTGTAGTACAGCATGTCGTTGAAGCCGCTGCTGCTGCTGCTGCTGCTGCTGCTTTTGCGGTTGCATTGCTGTTGCTGTTGCTGTTGTTGCTGCTGTTGCTGTTGTTGCTGCTGTTGCTGTTGTTGCTGCTGTTGCTCGGATGTTACTGCATGTTGCTGTTGCATGCTGCGGATGTTACTGCTGCTGCTGCTGCAGGGCCGTAGCCCGGGGCCGTAGCAAGCCGTTTTTTAT
>JANVCJ010117266.1:0-36141 GCA_026413505.1 Epizoanthus ramosus
CCCCGTACTGCTCTATGTTTCCAGAGCTTTCAATCCATTTTTTAAAGGCAGCCATTTCTATTTTGCCACCAAGCTCCAATTTTATTCTGAAAACTACAAATGAAACTCAAAGGCTGGACACAGACTGCAACACAAATATTTACAGTTCAATGACAAGAAGTTAATTTGTTCTATCGGTGGCCAAGTGTTCAGAAACACTTGCCTATTCAAAATGTTTGAACTACAAAGACTACAAAAGCAGCCAGTCTGTTGTGTATGCCTATCACTCAAATCGAACGAGAGTTATCAAGTTTATCTCCATCTATTGCGATGACTGACTGGCGCATTAAAATTTAGTATTCACATTTGGCTTTATGATAACGGATATCTTCCCTATGTCCGTCCGTGGCCTTTATACATATATATTTGCATAACACAACTCGTTACCGATTATTCTGTGGTTACTGATTGGTGACCGTCACTGCCTGCAATTTAGGGATTTAAAAACACGTTTTCTGAAAGCCTGCTGAATTGCTGATAAAAAAAATATATTTGGTCGCTCAGAGATATCTTCTCCGTTGGTGTTTGTTGCAGATATCCCATTGTGTTATATTATGTCCATATTAGCTGGATAAACTATGAACAATACATCCACAAGTCATTGTAACAGTTTGAGGCGTTCAGCTAAGACTTTTAACTTTGTAATGATAGTGAATAAATACGAATCGTCTAAGTGCTTCTAAAACAGTTATTTTCCTATCTTGTCAAGAAGGTTCAATTACTTACCGATTTCGGTGAATTCTAGGTTTGAATTTGTCCAAGCGAACTGTTACCAATCTTATTCACCCATCACATTGGTTCAGCGTTGATTGTTATTTTGTTTGTCTTTTTTGCTTTTTTGTTTGATCTCCAGTTAATAAAAGAACAGAAAGGTGTGGTCGTAAAATCTGTTAATTAGGAGAATAATGCGTTGTAAAGCCTTAAGAAGGGCTGTTTCTCAAAGGCTTGAAAGAGGAAACGTGGATGCGAAGACAGATTTTCCCTTTTACAGAATACTTACGACGGGTACAGGTCGACCGAGAGAATTTATTTTTCTCCACGGTCACTGAACCGTTTGTAATAGCCAATGACAGACGGCACAAATGACATGTACACAACCAAACTTAATCGCGTTTTAATATTTGAAAGCTTGTATCAACAACCTGTGAACGGAAATCACTCCAGATAGCTGCTCGCCCAGCTTTCCTTTCGTTACGAGACATAGACTTGTGGCTGTATTTAGTATTGCCGTAACAGACTCGCCGTGTACAGCACTGAGCCTAAGGTCGGTCGGTCTTAAAAGAGTCGCTTGTATTCTGCCTTGCAGTGTTGCATTCCAAGTCTCAACTTGATGGTCATATTGATCGTGATTGGGGCACGTGGGATGAGTTATGCTCGTTAATCAATCTCTTTAAACTATCTTTTCAAAATATCTCGAACATCATATTCACCTAAAATCTGACAAGTCTTGTAAATGGAATTTGTTGATCATTGCGTTTTGTCATTTTCTGCTAATTCTGGATTATTTTCCTTTCTAGAGTATACACTATAATTTGTGTATATAAGCGATTTCGATTCGTTAAAACACGTGGTTGCAATTTATTCAGATGAGGAAAATCTGTGTTATAGAATTATCGAATACACTTCTAGAATAAAGCCGTTAATTGTCTATTAACCTATAACCACAGTTCGGTAGAATTTTGATTATTTGTAAACAAACTGCTTGCAAAATTGAGAACAAATATATCTTCTGGATTATTGCGACGGTTTGTTGAACTAAGAATACAAACAAGAAATTTGAGGGGATTGTAGTAGTTTGTTGTTTCGAAATTCCCCACAGTTATGACAGTTTAGCTACTAAATTAATTACAAACACGTAACCCAACAGTGCATCCAAACTCGTTATCTTCTTTCTGGTAAAATCAGTGGGTGATCACAGCAGAACCCCGGTTTTTCTGTTTGCGCAGCAGAGTTCCTTATCTGATTCCTCGACAAATCTGTTGACTTTTTACACTAGATAAATCCTACGTGTAACGCTTTACAGTTCATATTTAGATAGCATCGAGTTTTAAATACTATTACCCTTGTTATCTAGTTTCAGTTTAGGGTTTTTAAAGTGTTACACAACAGTGTTTTTTTAAGTTTCAAAACTCGTACGTCTTACTCAGAAAGCAGGGACAAAGTAATCTTGCAAGTGGCCACAACATATTAATTTTTAATGCTTTTATCCAGTCATAGCAAAGCCAGGGGTTGTAGGAATAACACAAGTACTAGACTAAGTAATGCACTGTATACTGAAGAATTGTTCGATCACGGTCATATACAATTAAAAGGTCATAAATCGAGTGAAAGCAGCGAAACAACAGCGAGTTCAATGCGGTCCTTGAAATAAATGAGCCACAGGTCGGTCGATTGCTCTAAGGAACTAAAGTCAGCCGCAGGATCTACTAGCATGGAAATTTCAACGCCTACAATATTGCTGTACCAGCAAACCTAGTACCTGCCGTTTATTTTGCGGTTTTGACACATTTTTTGAGCAGGATAACAGTTTCATTTTCACAAATGATTGCAAATATTTACTCGAATTCAGTTATCTGTTTTGTTGTCACTTTTCTTGTTTACTATTTATTCACCACCAAACATAAAACAATCAAAATTGATCACTCTTTTACAATATTCAAAGGTAAATAAAAAATATATTCCTTGTTGAATTGATTATATAAGGTAAAAGCTGACCGAGGAACAACCCTGACATGGAGAAATAAGGAGAAGCGGGGGACAATACGGCAGCCAGGTCAGCCCTCTGCTGTGATGAATTTGTGTAGTTTCGATATTTTCTAATTACTATCTGGCTAGTTACCGACATTATTTCTATTACGCGTAGAACAAACCTGAACAGCATCAAGTTCGTCGAATAGCGTAAGCCATAAATAAATATATATACGCACGCAAAGGCCTTCGGTTATCTGGTCTGGTTTATTTTATGCCAAGACAGTCGGGTCGGCTTGTGCGAGCACAGGTCGCCCACCCCAAGCGCTGTTCGAATTTTGTGAAATTTATGACTAGTTATTTTAGGAGACTTTGTATGGGGTTTCATTCGTACCATTGAGATAGTATAAAATATAAAATGGCTCTAAGAAAGGATTCTAGAAATTTCCTCTATTGGGTGTAATTATAATCAGTTTCAAGCCATATCAAATTATTCTGGTACAGAACAAATCGTTAGTCTATTATTGGATCAACGACCGGCATAATGATGGGTTAAAATCCCAAAATTGCTATATACTCGTTCTAAAAATTATATTCCACTGTACGCGTAACACGTCGCACCAAACACAAACAAGCGGGGAAGACGAATAACCGGCATTTACGATATGTTGGTCCCATTAGCTCTCCAGAGTCCAGTTCATTATTTACAAAACACTTTTTCATTTCTGTTTTTCAAATCGTCTATAACTGTTATTATGTACTTTCAATTGCAATAAAATTGAAATGACGGCATTTCATTTTGCCCAAACCAATGCCCTCGCACATATATTAATATAAATATTATTTTAAAAAGCGTTGCTATAGTGCTTCTACAAAAGTCGATCTAAATTAAAAAATAATATTGATAAACCAAGACACTGTCCATTCAATGCTGCATATGAGTATAGTAAAAGATTGCTTAGTTAAACATAAGTTTTCGTTTTCTCTAGATGACTAAAATGTTTGCAGTTATTGTACAGGTGCGGTGTCCTGAAATATATGTGATCAAAATTGTTTAATATATACTTGGGATCAAAAGCGGTTCAGAGACAATTTCATTTTGCCCAAATCAACCCCCTAGTACAGATATTAGTTTAAAATATCAGTATTTAAGTGTTGTCAGTTATTGTGCTTCGGCTACGTACGTCGGTGTAAATTATAAAATATACTGATAAACCAACAAACTGACTCAGTATTCAGTGCTGTTATCCGACCAAAAGGGAAGAACTTTTCCTAAAAATAATTGCCAAATCAAAAACTGGCGTGCATGGGAAACAAATTTACACGCGGCTGAGCAGGATTTGAAATTAAAAAAATTGCAGCGTGATTTTGATCAAAACAATTGAAAGAAAATTATTCTTGTGCCTCCATCCCACAATATGAACGAGTTCAGAAATTAACAGAAAAGTGACTAATTTTATAAGTAAATGAGTGCATGGAGTCTGATTCGTACATATAGAAGGCTGAACTGATAAACGCTTGCAGAATCTTCTTGTTTTAATGTTGATTTTTTAAACTCTTCTATCCAACTTTCAGTTCAGCCGCGGCAAGAAACGCCATTCAACAAAGTCGCTTTATACAGTATTTCGTTTTGTCAGTTTTACTATTTTGCTTAAAACTGGTTACAATTTAGTATCTTGGTAGACATAAAAAGCTGGGATAACAATGACTCTAAAAGCAAATTTGCAAGAGCTTATGCTAAAACGTTTTTGTTTGATACGATTAAATTGTTTGTACATACATTTGTAAAACCTTTAACCGCCGCCGTAGTTACCTTTGTTTAGACAGCGATGACACCTGCGGCAGATGATTTGGAACAAAGAGAATTGATTAGAAACTCAAGTGTTTGCTAATTTTTTCATTTTAGAAAACAGTTTAATCAAAAGTCTTCTTAATAATAGCTTATACTTCATATGTTTTCACTGTTGCTTCTTTTTATAGAACATTCTGTATGTTTTTTTAGTTTACCGATTCTAAACTGAGTGTGTGGAATATTTTAAAACTTTGAAACTGCATTTTATATACAACTAAAATAAAGCGATGACGATTTTTAAAGCTCTTGTATCAGTGTCCCGACACTTGATTTTCAAGTCGTTTCATCAGTATTGCTGTTGGCACGCATGAAAAAGCAAAGTTAACGGGAGAAATGACTCTCGCCGATTTCCTGTGAACCAAAGCACAAAAAGCAGGCAACATTAGGCCCATTAGTATTCTAGCATTTTCATAAAGTTCCGTAAATAGTTAAAGATGCATGCATGCGCGTTTATCAAGGCAAGGTTGTTTGCAAACCGAGAGATATATGCTGATTGTCTACTGATTAATATCACTTTATCACTGTTCAGTCAAACGCTGCAATGAATTTGTTACTTGCTCGAAGAGTCGCAGTTACGAATATACGGTACAAGGGGTGAGACTGCTTAGTTCAACGTACGTTTTCGTTGACTTTTTAATTCTATTTTTTCTCTCCGCAAATTCGAACTGCTTCTTTTACAATTATCTTCGCTTTCTACATGATAATCTCGTCTTGATGCTCGCACGACAGAAGTTTAGTTCAGTCTGTAATATTGCCAACAAGATGACCAAATATTCTTGTAGATGTACAGTGTAGTTATTTAATATACAGATGCATGTGTGTATATGTAGGTGTGTGATCGCAATTTATCTAATAATGCTTTTCAAAAACTGCTCATAATAATAATAATAATAACTCGGGTTCCAATCCGTCCTGACTCCTGGGATTCTTTCAAGGTCTCTCTCCGCTCCATGTTGTGTCTCGCTTTCTCGCCATTCTCATATATATCCCAACGCACATGCTTTGCCGTGCCGCTAACAAGTTCTGACAATTTCTATCCAGCTTCAAACTGAATTATCGATCAGTGTGTATGACAAAATAAGGGCGGGACACAACCATTTCTTGGTTCTGCGTTCGTTCTTTCATTTCCGTCAAGAAATCCAATAACTTTTATTAATATCAAAGTATCACTGTCAAATAGTTAACTTTTATCTTCATGTGTGAGCGAGAATGCATCTGAACTTAACTCGTATTATAGTGCTGTCGGCCGCAGTATATACTGCTGATGAGAGCCGTTATACTTCGATCAATTTCAATTCGTCGTTGTGCCATAAGAAACCATGAATTAAATACGTGTGAGGACTGAGAAATGAGGTATTTAACCATCCTTGAGGCAAGTCATGATTCCGTAGACTAAATGCCATTTTTGTTCACTTGCAGCTCACGACAAAGGGCGGACAGAAACAAACCTCTATTGCTGTAATTATGTTTATTTATTTATTTACTTATTTATTATTTGTTAAATGTTAAACTAAACTGTGAAGTTGACTCAAGAGTAGCACCGGAGAAAAGCTTTCACTTGTACAAAGGAAAACATGGTGGCGAGTTTAAGTTAGACTGAGTGTTTCTATATAAAGCTTGAGTTAGATTTAATACAATCTATCTTTAGAAGAAAACCTAAAATATACAGCCGAAATTTCACCCACACAGAGAAGAGTGCAAGAGAAGACGAGTTGCTCAGTGCTGCTATAAAACAATCCAGAATTTACTTTATTTTATCGATCATCGTCTCTCGGTTTCTTTTTCTATTTCGTTTCAGTGAAAAAATGTCAACACTCGCTATACTATACTATCTACACTGAAGAAAGGTCTACGATCGCCTGCGCTGGCCGAATTTTCACTGGTCAAATGTTTATACTTCCCCTTTAAAAGTTGACTTAAGTTTCATTATATAGTACATAGTAGTAAACCGATCAATACGACGTCAATATTTGGGATAAAATACTACTGCATACTACTACATATATTTATTCTACGGATGGTAATAAATATTTTTCGGTGAATTACAGCAACTCAGAATTGATATTTTGTTCGACTCGCAAAAGAAGGGCAGTATAAAAATACAAAACGGCGCAAAGCTGACCTGGTTCGCGTCACAAAGTAACTTGTTTATGGTACTCTGGTAAATACTCGTTTTATTTCTTTGTATTAAAACTAACATGCATGTCAATGGTCCGCAATCCTTACTTCTCCCCCATAATTCACTCACGTATGGTGATCTATTCTGACTATAGCAGCGGGACGGGTAACCGAAGTGGCGGAAATTTGTGTGATATGTATATACGGTCCGGAAATGATTAATTTGTTTTTCCTATATTTTCTATTGAGAGGCTTCACGTAACTGATTAGTAAAATTATTTATGGTAGCGAAACTTGTCAAGCCTCACTGAAACTGTTTTAGTTTACACTTCCTGGTTTCAACAACAAATAAACCATCATTTTTATTGACACGAGAAATTTTCTGTGATAGGTTTTTCCTTAACAACTTTTTTTGCTCGTGTGCACGACGAAAACTCGAAATCGCGTGTGATGCAAATGCATGCTAGTTTTTGAACTGGAACCAATACAAAAGTCACTCGTAAATACGACATGACAAGGAAACGTGATGCGGAAACGTGTTTATCCATCTACACGAGCAAATAAATTAGTCAAGGAAAAATTGACTTAATTGCCAATGAAAACTTGGCTTGTGAAAATTGGGTTTTACAAAGTAACTTGTTGATCAATACACACGAGTAAGGAAACTTGTCAGGGTCATTTGTGAAGAAAAACATGTTGGTGTAAAAGGGGCTTAAAGCTAAAAGTACTTGAGGAGGAACAGAAGCACTCTTTGAACTTACAGGCTGGACTGAAATGAAAACATATATTCAGTTAACACTGAAAACAAACTGAAAAAAACTAAAGTTTCAAATTATAATTATCAGGATTAAAAACTCAAGCAGGAAGTAGAAAGTTATGAAAGAGATAGGAGCAGTTTATTTAATAATAATAATATTCGTTTGATATCACCCTTTTGCTTTCTACAATTAAGATACGACTTCATCTGCGGAACCTACTTCAGATCCCGGTAAATTGTGCTACACTGAACTGTACTTCAAAAGTTAACATCTTACCTTTGATTGTGATAATCGTGAGAGTATTGTAATCTTCGCGGATAAGTCGTGTACAGCTCTGATCGTTACTTCAGTCACTTGTTGCGAACACTGAACAATTGAATGTTAGACATGAGCTTTAATTCAAATCCCGAGTGTGACAAAGTACCTGATCATGTGGTAAACAACGCCCCGGGTAATTTCGTCCCCCGCAGTTGGTGCTATATTATATCTAAACAACATGATTTCTACGACACACACTGGGAAGCTCTTAATAGCAATACGCCGACACTCTTTGTTTGCTGGCGAATCCTTTCGCCCACTCCTAAACACTTAAACTTTCGCCAGAAAGGGGAATTGCATGCTCTCATCGTATCACAATAATAAATATTTGTCTTACATATATAGATTAAATGTATTCCAGTTGTAGTGTCTGACGGCGTCAGTTAATGCCGTACTATATTTATATATACATGCCGATGTCAAGCTGGCCTCATTTTAACCTAAACCCTAACCAAACTTTGACAAGCCACAACCGGGTTGCGCCGAAGTACCCCCCCCCCTCCCCTCTCCGTCCCATGTTGTCATCTGGTTACGAGAGGTGGCAGGAAGTTGTAGAAAAATAAAATTAAATGAATGTTTTCACGCTCTGATTTTACGATCAGTCACATAGCAAAGGGACCAGACTGCAGCCAAGTATTGGGTTGAGATTTGTTCTGATTCTCAATTTATCGATCATGTCCTAGCAGTTATGATTTTGCTGTACAAGTCCTATATTCTATAACGTAACTGGGAGATCATATCTTTTCCCCTTTTCTTGGGAGTCTAGCTTTTGAGTTGATGTCCTTTTAAATGACCACCGGCAGGGATTAGAGTATATCTGCTTTCATTATGTACATGACAATGAACTCTCTTGGAGAACTGCGAAAGGGATTTTTATTTGGACCCTTTGAGTGGTATAGAAAGAAGGCACATTGGAGCACCCTCTTGTTAAAGCTAGCGAAAGCTCAATTTGAAAAACATTTCAAGTTATCTATCTGAATATGGTGTTCCCAATGCAATAACAGATTCTAATAACACTGATTAAGTTCCAAATTGCTTTTACTGACCGTTTTTTAGTTCAGTGTTTTCCTGCCTATTTATTATGAAGTCTCCTGTTCATAACCCTGACCTGAAAACTTGTTAACTTGTTTACTGCTGTGTTTAGGTCTCGGTGTACGGCCCGCTGTGTTCTGTGTTCAACGCGTGAATGACACTGTTCTAAGGCTTAACTCTCAGGGCTAGGAGAAGCCGTTTTTGTGATATGTGAAAGTAATACTAAGTCGGTAAATAAGGAACTGAAATCAAGCAGAATGATTCACCTGAACGTTTTCTTACATTCCCTGACTCTAAAACTCAAAATATTTTCATACCTATGCCGCGAATATGAAAAGCCAATCTACAAGTTCCTACCAGTTGATCGACAGGGTGTCTTTTTTGTTCTTATTGTATAGTTCAATAAATATCTTGTCAGTCTGTGAGACTTATTTTAGAGGACGCCTGGAATTTTTAAAAACAAAAATTCTAAACAGAGCTGATCAAGGAAGCTTACCACTAAAGACAATACAGATGTATCGATCACTAGCACGAGTATTATTTAAACGGTGCAAAACATTTTCACAACTGCTCATTTTTTAATCACGAATGAATCGAAAGAAAATAATATATTGGGAACTGCACCATTTCGATTTCAGGTTACAAGGCGACCGCCTCGTAGATCAGAAAAGAAAAGTCCATGATGAAATTCAAGGAAACAGATCGAGTGCGAAGCTCGAGCCGAGCTTGGTATATATATAACGGATTTGGGACCGAAGGTCCCTAAACTATACTCCGTGGAATTGACGTATCACCTAAACGAATTGGCATAAAATTAAATACGCCATTTAGACTGATCCCTGATGCACAATTCAAGACCACTTGAAGCAAACTTGCATCTATTTGATAATATAAACCTGTTTACTGTTGTCTATATAATCATAACAAACACTGCACCGCAGCCGTTAAATATAACTTTATCTTTGAGGAACATGTCTAAAGCTTGCCACTCAAAGAGGAATTCCTATCTACACTTAATATGTCCATAAAGTGTTGTACATATCCTTTGTTTCTAGATCTACACCTCATCTGGGTTTACCATCCTCTTTGGATGTTGTTATTATCTCATTTTTCCTTTGGCTATTTACACACAGGCAGTTAAACTAAGGAAAGTACACAAACTATTTATGAGCTATAAATATAGCCGGTATATGTACAAACGATGATATAGCGCCGCTCGCCTGAATAGTGTCGGATTTGGATTGTAATACACAAATTTCTTACGACACTTAGTGTTTCTCCGGATACATTATTTACGTATTTACATCGGTAGTAGCTACATATCAGTGAATGAATGTATATACTTGATCATGGTGCGATGAAAAGATTTCTGAAGCTCTGCAGGACAGTTGTATTTACAGCGGAGTGGGCGTATAAGCCACGTGCATGCATGAGAGCCACTTACCCAAAAGTCCGTGTTAACGTTGGCCAGTACTTCGACCAAGTTCTGTTACTGGTCCCGTTTCACTACTTTCTATAGTTGTTTAGGTCTGATATATATAAGTACAGAGTAGCTACCGCCAAGATTGTTTGCGAGCATTAAATTTAGTTTCCTTCTAGTCCTATTTAAGGTTCCTTTGAGAAACACAGCTGTCAGAAAATGTCAGTTTATCCGTACGTGCCTGAGGTTGGTTTCGAGAAGCAGGACAAGTTGAAAGCAGAACTGATATCTCAAAACTAGAAAGTATAACTCGTATTTAGTGAAACCGTTTCTAAAGACTAAAGTTAAAATAGGGTTTTACCCTGGACATAGGAGGGTTAGACAAATTATTTGTCCTGTTGAGTTTTGATTTTAAGCCAAGCAACATGTTTTGCTGTTGTACTATTCACGCCGAATAAAATAATATATATTTGGTTCAGTATATATAATAAAATGTTATTACATTATTATCGTACTGGAGGACATGCTGTGACATTTCTATGGTAACCAGCTGATATATATAGAATAGTATATATATAGTATAGTATAGTATAGTATAGTATATGGCGCGCGCCGGTGGTTGTTAAGTATGATGTAGCAATTATGAGGCCTTGACCAAACGTGTGAAAGAGTCTTGCCCAACTCAGATAAATAATGATTTATATTATTTCGACTACAGCAAGCAAACCAGTACATTGGTCAGTAGTTGTACATTGTACAAGCCAGTACATTGGTCAGTAGTAAAACTTCTAAATTAACAATTTTAAAATTGACTTTGGCTTCTCTTCCTTCTCTTTCAAATTGTTTTAGTTCCAAAATTAGTTCGGCACCACTGTAACACGGCATCTGAACCAGATCAGAAAGTATTAATAATGAGATCTGTCGTAAGCGGTTCTCAGTGCATGAACGTAATAACATTCGAACCAACGATGTGCCAAACTGCTTCGGGAGGAGGTTTATTTCGTAAGGCGGAGGGGGTTCTGTTAGGGTGAATAGGGTTTCTTAGAGTGGAGGGAGTACTGTTAGGGTGGAGAGGGTTTGTTGGGATGAGGTCGGTTTATATTAGAGCGGAGGAGGTTCGTTTGGGTGAAAGGGGTTTGTTAGAGTCGAGGGGGTCAGTTTGGGTGGAGGGGTTCTGTTTGGGTGGAGAGGGTTCAGTTAAGGTGGAAAGTGGCTTCTGTTAGGGTGGAGAGTGGGCTCGGTTAGGCTGGGAGGGGTTCTGCTAGGGTGGAAGGGGTTCTGCTAGGGTGGGAGGAGTTCTGCTAGGGTGGAAGGGGTTCTGCTAGGGTGGAAGGGGTTCTGCTAGGGTGGGAGGGGTTCTGCTAGGATGGGAGGGGTTCTGTTAGAGTGGAAGGGGTTCTGCTAGGGTGGGAGGGGTTCTGCTAGGGTGGAAGGGGTTCTGCTAGGGTGGAAGGGGTTCTGTTAGAGTGGAAAGGGTTCTGTTAAGGTGGAAGGGGTGCTGTTAGCCGAGTGAAGAGGGTTTCAGATTTAAGGTGGGGGGGGGGGTTCTGTTAGGGTGAAAGGGGTTTGTTAGGGTAGAGGACGTCTGTTTGGGTGGAGAGGGTTCTGTTAGGGTGGAAAGTGGGTTCTGTTAGAGTGAAGAGGGTTTCTTAGGGTGGAAGGAGTTCTGTTAGGGTGGAAAGGGTGCTGTTAGGGTGGAAATGGTTCTGTTAGAATGAAGAGGGTTTCTTAAGGTGGGAGGAGTTCTGTTAGGGTGGAGAGGGTTTGTTAGGATGGGACATACTTCTCTTAGTGCGGTGGGGGTTCGTTTGGGTGAAAGGGGTTTGTTAGCGTAGATAGAGGGGGCTTGTTAGGGTGAAAGGGGTTTTATTAGGGTGGAAGGGGTTTGTTAGGGCGGAAGGGGTTCTGTTAGGGTGGAAGGGGACCCTGTTACCGTAGAAGGGGTTATGTTAGGATGGAAGGATTATGTTAGGGTGGAATTAAGGGGCTTCTGGTAGGGTGGAAGGGGGTTCTGTTAGGGTGGGACAGTAGTACATCGGTAGTAGTTCACATCTCCCGCCTAGTTGCATAATAGAATGGCAAGTCCGGCAACTCAGTTTTTGGTGAATTAATCTTTTTAGTAGCCTGTCGGGTTCTGCTCTCTCGTCGATTTTGAAGATTTAAGCAAAAACATGGTTGATTTATACCAATAACGAAAACAAGAATTCGACATAAATTGTAGTTTCTAATGTTAGAATACTGGTTTACGAATTATTCAGCCAAAGCAACGTTAACTTGCCAATCTTTACCACCCTCGATGGTATATTCCAGGTAGTATAGCTTGAAAACTCAGACGCTCTCATTGGCCTCACTCGAACCAGATCTCCCTAGTAGATTTGGTTGGTCGATTCGGTGATTCATTGTAAAAATATTGAAAACGCCTCACGCTTTGCGAATTATTCACGAGTGAAAAATAGGAAAAATGGAATATGTTGACTGTTGTATTTGTTTATGTTGCCATTTGAAACCAAATAAGAACACAGGCAGGCCAAGCTTATAGATAGTAATTTGCGTTGAAGTTGTATATATAGACTACGAATTTAAGACTTTGTATGGGAAAAATATCGGTTTCGTGCCTTCAATGGCCCCCGAACTACTTACAAAACACTGTGGAACAGTAACTGAGGTAAGCCATCTTTATTTGTGCATTCACGAAACCTATATTACTCCCATACAAAGCCTTAAATTCGTAGTCTATATATACAACTTCAACGCAAATTACTATCTATAAGCTTGGGCTGCCTGTGATAAGAAGTGCGTAGTTTATCCCGACAGGTACGTTTCTAATCGTCACGAACATCCGTCAGTCAGCACATTTCTTTGAAGAGCAATTAGTTCAAAATAAGTAAAGTCATAAAAGTAAACGCTCTGCTAACCGAGTCAACAACCTCAAATTTGCCTAAAAATAAACATTTTAAAAGAATTCTCTTTTCCCATAGGTTTGCTTATGTATATATATTCTTGTTTGTACAGTGTTTTAATACGGGAAATTGCTTTAGTAAAGACACTGTGTTTACTGACGCCAAGCCGTTAGCGTTTACTTGGCTAGAGTGTCTCATCACTGACTTGGAGTTTCACTGACGGCGGAGTAGCATTGTTTGGTTCAAACACTTGCAACCAAGTTGTGTGATCGAGGAACTCACAACAGCATTTACAACCTGGTTTGATAAACACACTTGAACTTCCTAAAGTTACTAGTGTTGAGGGTAAGTAAAGATATTTCTTTTCCGGCGTTGTAAACTCCAATCAATCAGTCAATAATTACTATCAACTGTAGCCTTGAAACTATGAGATCAGTATCGACAGTATCGATTGGAAAGGATAAATGTGATGTTCCATGCTGTTTTCGGTGTTTCTCACAAGGCCTCACAAGGCTACAGCTCCAAAGTATGCGTTGAAGGTTTAATATAGGCTTGAGAACTAAATGTTCCCTGCCGAGTATTGATCCTTAAACGTCGTACTTTATACGAGGACTGACTAGTTATCAAGCTGATTGTCGATGTGGTAAATTAAAATTGTTTCAGTGAAGAGCAGTATTTTTAAGACTTACCTTGCAAATAAAATGGCCGAAATTACACCTGGCCGATGTTGAAATCCAGCGACTGGTAAACAAATTGAAAGTAACACATCAGTCCCCTAACGTTTAATGATAACAATTCTTATTTCCTTACATCTCGAAAGCCGAAAGTAGAGATATTAAATGTCGGTGTCGTGTCCTTTGAAGTGCCCGCGGTAACTGAGAAACACTATTTATGCAGCATGTATTCGACGTAATTAAACCATTCGTGACCAATTGATGGAATAAAATATCGCGCTTACAAGTGGCAGGGTAAGACAATTACTTCTCGTTTCTGTGAACCCTAAAGCGGACGATGTAAGTAAGAGCAGTAAGCGGTTTCACCAACATTGAGGGACCTTTCGCGCCTTTCATACATGTACGAATTTTAAAACTAGAATTTACAGTATATTTGTAGCTCCGCGGAGGTTCCTTGGTGCACCGTTAATCAATGTTTTGTGTTTGAGATCTTTCCATGGCCGGGCCATTCAGATCTAATTATTGAAATGCTAAGTATGAAAATTAACTATTTTGACGACATTTTCTCGGTTGCCCTGAAATGTAGAAAAGTATAGTTTTCACCGAACTGCTTGAAGGTTTCTCTCTTCTTTTGCTACCCGGAAATTGTAAACTATTAATTTGGCCCTGCCGACTGCTCGCCTATAACCTGCGGCCTTATTGAAGATAAAAACAAGTTTAACAATTCAATTTCATCACTGTGGTCATTGAAAAATGGTAATTCTAAAACTGAAAAATTTCATATACTAGTAGCTGTTAGAGTATAGAACATAAATTTGCTGCATGTCAAGTTCGTAAATCTATCAAGAAAGTATGGAAATAGTCGTGTAAGAAAGAAAGTTTATTTTCAAGGCTGAAGTGTTGTTCCAACTCATTTGCTCGTTTATGGCAGTGACTTGATAATAACATGTATAATTAGACTGTAGTGATTCGAAGCAGTTATAAGTAAGCAATGTGTTCATTTGCATGATTTCTAAATTTTAAAAGCTAATAAATTATTGACTTTTATAATAACGATTATTTCTTTGTTTAAAACTAATTCAAGAAATGCTGACCACGCAAGGAAATTGTAAAGTTTAACAAAAGATAAACACGATTTGTCGACCATTTTATCTCATTTGCAAACTCGGATCTCAGTTTCACGGAACATGTAACTAAGCGCGTTTAACTGTAAAGGCTAGTTCTTATTGGAGAAATAAGCACAAGAATCATGAAATACGCATGCGTAGAAGCAAACATTAAGGTGGCTCCCGCTTGTTTTCCATTTTTTGCACCACCAAATTTAACAAATGGCTTACTTGTCAACCACAGCGGCTTACTGCCAGTTGTTATGACCTCATGTTTAAGCAACTAGTCTTCTTATTGGTAAATCTTGTTTCGTGGTTACTACTGTTGTCATGAAAACTATATAGGACCTCAAATGCACCTTATTTTTGACATTTAATTGTCTTTTTCTCAAAAACGAGCACGGTGACCTCCATTTTTATTGTTTTATTCATATTGGCATTAAAAGAAGAAACTATAAGCAGATTTTAAAAAAATTACATCGTGTGGATTTGGTGCCACCTTAATTTATTGTTAATTTAAGGTGGCTCCAAATCCACACGGCCTATTTTTTAAAAATCTCCTAAAGTTTCTCCTTTTAATGCCAATAAGAATAAAACAATAAAAAAACGGGTGTCACCGTGCTCACTTTTGAGAAACATGTGATCAAATATTAAATATAAGGTGCATTTTAGGCCCTATATTAATTGTTGCTACGACAACAGTAGTATCCATGAAACAAGATTTGCATATAAGAACAGTTGCTTAAAAACACGGGGTCATAACAACTGGCAGTAAGCTGCTATGGTGGGCAAGTAAGCCATTTGTTAAATCAGTTGGTGGTGCAAGAAAAATGGAATACAGGTGGGAAGCACCTTAAAAGTACACGTGAAGTGTCGCGTGTTGCCACCGGTAAAATATGAATTTGTGCTTGTGCTTGCGCTTGTTTCATTCCTGTCCTCACTGGTGAAATAGTGAAATAAGCACAGTAAAACGCCTAAGAAAGAACGGACGTGTTCGTTTTCTTATTTCGGCTATTTCACGGGTGTCCTTACTGGCTTGTGTATATTCTTGTGCTTATTGTCTTCACCAGTGAGGACCGTGCTCAGTCGTACTTCAGGTTTCATATGTGGCCGGAATACTGATTATCGGTCCTATGCTGTTATGACTATATTTCGAGTCCTAAATTAAATAAGTTTCTGGCGGTGGGTATTCTATTTTAGATCCTGTAATTGATTGGGTTTGTATTGCACTGATATCTATGTCATTTCTGTTATATTTTGAGTCAAAAATCTGTGAGATTTCAGGTTTACATCTGTGATATTTGGTGCCCTATCTTCTGTGTTTCGGATCTTCTATCTCTTGTATTTTACTGAGGCCCAATTTCGGGTCCTACCCGTGTGACATTTCAGGTCTTTTCTGTCATATTTCAGGGCCAACGTCTGTCGCGATATCCCAGACATATATCTGCTGTATTTTTAAGCCTTATCTGGAAGTAGAAAAGTCCACTTTCGTTCCATGTTTTCACGTTTTACCAGAGAGGAGACCCATTGTGTATTAATATACGTGATATCCCAAAATAACCAGAAGATCTACGGCCACCTGAAGCAGATCGACATGTTTCGTAGTAATATCAAATCCGAAAAATAAAAACTTAAGAAGGTTATGAGCACCCCAAAAGGAAGGTTCTACATACAGTCAGTATTTTCTGTAAGAGTTACAATCAAAGTTCAAAGACCACAACAACTACGTCTCCTAAGGGTAGGGCTAGCCAGTCCTTGAATTCCGTCCGCGCGCGCCGCCTCACGTCTGCCGCCCAACCGTATGAGTGTGGTTGGCGCAGTCACTACGATCTCTGACTCACAACACGAAGGTCCCGGGTTCAATACTCGGCCTTGCCGAGGGTTGAATTTGTGCGACCTTCTTTCGCTACACCGTCCGTGGTTAACATTAGCCCCTCGGTGTTCTACCGGGGGACTTAAAATAACCCACACACTTGTCCGCGACAAGGGTAGGGTAGTGATCCCGGTGTTGTGGCCTGCATCTCCATTGTAACTGGCAGCCATTGGCGCCGTTTATATAATTGTAAGCGTATCGAGACATTACATAGCGTGCGCTATATAAGCACCGTCATTTATTTATTATTTTATAACTCGAGCCTAGTCGGTCGCTGCGTACCCGACTTGAGGCTCATTAGCTTTGCAGGCTACTGTGTGAAAAGAATAGAAATGGAGAATTGTTTTTCCAAAAGGCAGTAAACTGGGATATTTTAATTTTGAATGTATAATCTCAGCACGCCTGGAGTATTTGTATTTACGAATGTAGAACCTTGAACAGCTGTTGAAGTAATAGTTGCTGGTCATATGGACAGCTCTCCCACAACAAGTAAACAATAGCTATGTAATGCAGGCAAAACTAGCACACGGTGAAATGAGCGGGCATAAATTGCCTCAGTAATCCTTGGGCACACCATATTTTGTTATACTTGAAAATATCCCGATATAAACTAAAGTTATACTTTGCTTTTCGCTGGTTTGTAAAGTATTTATACGTTAAGATATATAATATATGACAGCATAAAAAATTCGTATTGTGCTCGAATTTAATCACAAGTTTCATGAACTTCAGCCTGAGCTTGTTCTTTTAAAACTTGTTCTTAATTTCTTAGAAATTTGATTTTTTTTTTCTTAAAACGATTCTCTGTTGTGGTGGACTATGCACAGCTCAAATCTCCCACTTTCACGGCTAATCATAGAGTAACAATTTTAGCATTTTGATTAGCTGAGAAAAGTGTTGTTTATTTAAAATCAGAGTGCAATTTGAAATCGAGTGCAAAAATGTGAAATCAAAAGCTGATTGGCCAGTCGAGAAACATGAGGCAATCAGATCACAGTTAATGCGCGGATGGTCCTGGGAACAAGTTGCAAACAAACTTACCTCCATTTTATTTTTGTGTTGAACGAAGTTTTGGAAGCAGATTTTCTTGAACATCTTGCTGTAAGTTGAAGCAAAATGCATAGTTCAACACGTAAAGGATAAACACCGAGTGGCTACGAGCTATTAATTCATGAAGCAGAATATCTAAACATGAACTCTATCGAGGGAAACGACTAAAATGCACTGAATAGCAAGGCGACTACGTCAAGAAAATTCCCACACAAAGTCAATTGGAAAGGAATCAAAGCTAAATAGAGATCTCAGAATTTGTGTTTCTGTATGATGAACAAGTAATCACATGATTCCTCGTGCAATTTTGGAATTAATTTAAACACCACAAATAAAATTGCGCTCGTTTAAGTTTGTGCAATTTTGTTAGTCTGAGAAAAATTTACTTGTGCTAATTTATTCCAAATTGCGCTCGGAATCATGCGATTACCTATACAAAATGGGCACTATATATATATAAAAAAAAGTAAAGTGGTACATTTATATTGCGCCTTTTCCATATGAATATGCTCAAAGGCATCAACATTTAGTTGATCTCTCAGTGTTTGTAAATCATTAACTGAGTTCAGTAATCAATTAAAACAAACCAGACAATTAATTTCAAGCTGATTTAAACTCATCAACCGCCTCTCGTGATCGCGATTCGTCTCATCTGATTGCAGTTGATACTCGAAAATTGGGATTTAAAATTATGCAAAATATTTGACCGTCATATATAATATATAAACTGAAAAATCAAACAGTTTACAATCGGCAAAAATGTCTGTACATTGTAAATGTATATATATTCAGGGTAAATTCCTACAACGAACGTGAAAGACGAGTGCAGTTTGTGTTCCTTGAAGTGTCACAAGTGCGGATTTATTTCCAATTTGACACAAGAAAAATATACGATTATCTGTTAATCGCATACTGACATAGTTGTAAAGACTGCTGGCTGTGTACATGTGTCTGAGAACAATTATTTAATAAATTCGAGTGGCAAGTAAAGCGAAGTTGAGAGCACCCTGGTTAATATTCGAGCTTTTACCTAAATTTCCCGCCATTTAGCGATTCCTACATTGGTCAATTTAGTATTCCATTATTTAGTTAACTAATAAAACAGTATTTCGAACATTTTCATAATGTAAAGATTTTTATAGCTGATATATTCACTGTGTTTGGAATAAATCTTTAGGAGATATTTCAGTATTAAGATAATTGTCTACAAAATATGAATAAAATATTTTAAAAAACTCTGTAAATGGTTTCACTGTCCAATACATACATCTGGTTTTACTAAATTTCAAGTCGCACGGTACTGACGGGGTTCCAGAGACTAGAACTGAAGTATCCACGTGTGCCAGGAATTTTTGTATGACACTTTTCAATTAATAGAGGATATTACACGGTAGCAAGAAGATATGGATTTTATCTTCTCGTGACAAGAACAACATCTCACTCGTTCGGCTTCAAGCATACCGTGTAATGTTCTTTTTATTATATGGAAAACAAAGTATCAGAATAAAACAAGGTTTAGGAAACCTAGAAAATCATCTTTAATGTAAAACATATCGATATGCCACGCACGCGCATAACATACGGAAAATATGCCACTCGGGACACGGACGTAGTGTCGTATGGATTCTATGAGTGGTTTAGTTCTCAGTAAAACACTCACATCCATATAATAAAAACTGATATTTCGGTTTGCGCTGTAGCGTAGTCCTACGTCTACCAGGCAGATTCTATTAAACTAGGACTGAAATATTTCGTACCGGAGAATGCATTTTTCCCTATTTTCAGACGCAAGGATTTAAGACAACCAAACTGTAGTGGTAGTTGTTAGATGTTTGGACGTTTCCACTCTGAATAAATTGACCATATAAAACCACACTTCTATCTTTTCTCATCCTTGCTCGGCAATAACAATCTTCGCACAGATCAGTATAGTAAGGGATGGTGTCTTAAACACTGGCGTTGTTGGCGGCGATGGCTAGGTTTGCGAAACACTAGCGTTCAAACTGCGTCGGATCTTTGCTCTCCATCCTGTAGGCAATACACATTGTGCATTTGGGTAGAAACTGATGCAACTGCCTTACATACTGTTTAATTAATAGAATCTTTCTTATGAATATTACTTTTGCTTTTTTGCAAGGAGGTACAGCCTTTGTGCCGAGTGGCGCTCCGATCTTGAATTTCACGAAAATCTCTGAAATACCACGTAGCATTCTCAGTATGGTCGCGCACTGCCTTGAGGCCAAGACTTGTCTATTAATTATTCTAACGCAATAATTAGAAATATATGACGCTTGTTATGACAGGTTCGTGAAACAAGTTATTGACACATAATGAGTTAAGTGAAACAAAATGAACTATACCGATATAAAGAATAAAATTATTTCTGTCCAAATAAAAGGACCACAACTTATTCACCGCCTTGCTTATCCAGGTGTTCACAGCCAAGGTGCCGCTTTCTTGTCGGACACAAAAGATCTTTTATTAAACAGTCTAGTATTAAAGTGTTCATGCTATTCAATTCTTGGAATTTTAAAATTGGCAAAGCTTCCGACAATGTTTAACAGAATGTACTAATGCAAGATTTCATTCTATTGAGTATTGTAGTATTGACTATTGGTTTGGTCATGATCAACTCTATGTGACATCGCCATTTCACTATATACACCAAAATAGCTTTTCTTGGGATGACCATACATCCTTTTTCTACTGTTCTTCACCAATTAAAGTTATCGACCTTGTTTTTTATACCTCGTTTTTTATACCTGATAATAGCGTGCATGTGTTTATAAATATTTTCATCACATGTGACCGTATATTTCGGTTGCGTTGTCAAGCCGGCGTATCGCAAGTAGCAGTATGCATAAAGGCTATAAATGTATTTGGAGAAATAAACAAACGTGGTGTATATATATTACTCATCGACAACTAATTTTAGTTGTTACAACAACAAGCCATCGGCTGATTTGCGATTTTCCAGTCCATGCCGTGCGAATATTCAACATTGATGAGCTATCGAGTATCGCTTTATCTGTAGGTCTTTATTACTTGGGCATGCATGCAGACATGATAATATGTCCCCAAATGATATCGTTTTGATATCACTGCCGTGATTGTTTTCTAATCATCCATTAATTGCAGGGCTGGGCTATCTAATCTTTATGTAAGCCCTCGCATATGATTTCTATCAAAACAGATTCTCGGTTTCACGGTATCATATCAAATGCGAAGGTTAAAACCGAGTACAAGTTAACATCGTGGACATAACGTGAAACACAATATGCGAAGAAGGACAAATTACTTTCAATCGAATATCTATCCGGCATTTGTTTGCACTAACTCAAGCCTTTATAATCCCAATCGGATCCTTCGTTCGCTACTGCATTAACAGCTAAGCCATCTAAATGGACTCGAACAATGTACAACAATTTGTATTCCCCTTCGTCTTGACAACCTATTGTACCAAGCTGTCAAATGTTTGAAATGTTTCTCTTGAGGGTGTTCACAACTTCTGTTGAACGCGTTCACTTTAATATCTGTTCCCAAACAGTGGAGATAGCTGTACAGAACTACCACTTGAACAGAACTGATTTAATATCTTTGCGAAGAGGTGATCAGCTAAGTGTTTATCCCATCTCATAACTGGTCAGAATTGGCACTCCTAGGGGGCCCGAATGCTTTCCACTTTCCAATATTTGTGCTATGTATAAACAAGCGACACCCAACAAGATCAGGCGCTCGATTCACATTAATGTATTTACAATTGAAAATATTCTAATGCAAGACATGTCAATGTTCTTTGTGTGGTTGAATACTGCTGTCACTACTATTTCTTCTTAGAAAAACACTGTAGAAAGAAAAACATTGAGGGATGTGAAGGATTTCCGCTTGCTAATGGCAAATGCGAAATTAATGCCTTGCCATTTGTAGTCCCGACGACTTGCTTTCCAAATAAAAGTATCTAAAACGTTTACAAAACTATCTTTATTTCGGGAAGTTTCTGTTCGGTGGTAGCGATACCATATTAATACCTTAAATTGGTGGTAATTGAGTGAAATCCGATTAACTGACAAATACATGCAAATTAAAACCATTAAGGTGATCGATATAGGAGAGCGTGAACGGAGGGGCATGCCCTCTTTATAGCACAAAGCCTAATGTTCGATAACTTCTTGCTGTGTAGGAAGTTGAATTCAAACACTTCCTGAAATATAGATTCAAAATAGTACACAGTCATTAAAAGCCGGACATATTTCCATTTGAAACAATTTCATTTATGATTGTTCCAGCGGCTTGTCGCGGCTTTTCAGCTGCATCGCTCTTAGAATAATAGTTCGTTTACTCGTTGGATAAAAAGGTGGACCCTTTAGTGAAAAACCCGCCTAGCTTTTGTACTCAGATTAGTTTATGTTATGTAATACATTTAATGACAGTAACAGTAATCACGAAAACGATAAATCGTTTACAATTTAAAATGCGTATACCCTTCAGCAAAAATACTGAACTATAAGTCTGATTTTCTTGCCCAGCGACAAAGCAAGACCAAATCGATAAGAATCAACAAATCAACGCTAATGGATACTGAAATGTGACAATCAACAAAGCTTTGTCACTGTGTGTTCTGGGCATTGAGCCGGAATGTGACGGCTCGACGCACGGCTTTGTCAAACACTGAGATAGCACACGTACATTGGTCTACATAGTATCGAGGAGGCAGCGATTAAGAAATTTTAAGAGGTCCAGACACAGACCTTCCGGCGCAAAAGTTAGGATGAACAACGTGCAAGAACGAGACGATCGACAAAGAGTTTCTTCTTTCCGTATCGAGGACATTTTGGCAAGTTCCCCAACGCGCTCAAGTGGTGCATCTGAACGCAGTGTTGTTAATGTTCCGGCAGCATCTTCACCGTGCAACCTCAGTTTTGGAGTCGAGAGAATTCTAGCTACTCAAGGATTAATTGGGTTTAACTCTACACACCATGGTAAGTTTTTACTCTCATGTCTGCTTTGCAACCAACATTTACAACTCTTGATGCGTCTTTTAACTCGGATGTGGGACTTGACTGAGATCTTATAAACAATTAACTTAAAGCGACCAACAATACAATGCGGAACATACAGACATTTTTAAGCCGTTGCATTTGCTTGGATTTGCCTCTTTTCAGAGTTCGCTACAGATACAGAAGGTAATCTATATACGTGCTGTTTGTTATTAGCTTTACAAAGAGGTGAAAGATCAGAATTTTTAATAAAAGATGCCTTCTACACTGAGAAACATTGGAACTGTGACTTCACTGTGAAAGAAGATTGAACAATTTTCCTGTCTTTGTTATGCGCTACAATTCCGGCTCTGTTGAATCATACATGAAGCTTCAGACAGCAAGCACCACTTCCCTTATAAGACTTGAAACTAATGGATTTGAGTTTACACAAGTTACAAGGTTCATCCGATGGGCCGACACAGGCACATCTTTTTCTGTCGTATTTAGAACGGCAGAAATGTATCCACTACCTTAGAAATTTAATCCGAGTGTAATAGCCCTGTAAAGCGATTTATTTTCATTCTTGTAGTCCGTTATCGTGATATATGTGCCAACTGAGCGATAGGAGAAATAATCGGACGTCTTTTTGAGAGATTTCGATCTCGTCAGCTCTACAATGTGCTGTTGATTATGAACAGCCCGTTTACCGTGCATTGTGTAAGACGCGTTTGTGGCGGAAGTCGCCACTTCGCTCAAAATTAAATGGTGAAGTGGTAAACCACAGGACGTTAAATACGGTTTTAGCCATTTAGGTGATCCCAAAAACTTGTTATTGCAAAACAAGCGTGAAATTGAAAACGGTTCTGTTGTAATAGAAGGCGTATAGATTATGAATATAAACATCACCCGAATGCCATTTCTTACAAAGATGTCCTTAATCGATAGGACAACAGCATAACCTGAAGCAAGGATCTTGCTTGCTTGCTTGTCTTTCCTTTCGTGTGTTTAGTTTAGGGTTAGCATAAGCTTCCTATCATGTGCCGGCCATGTATTGGCTCGACAACTCGATAATTCGATACTTCTAATGGTCCAAAATATAAATAAGAAAATCTTCTGGACAAATAAACGAAACATAACTCCATAATTTCATCAGGTTTATTAGGTTCTATATAAGTTGTGGTGTGCTATAAAATTACTTCTCTATTTGCAACAATGATCAATAGCATTAATATATCTTATGCTTTAAATATGAACGTATAATACCAAAACCGAAACTCCATAACAAGTTTATTAGGGGACGAATGTAGCTTTTCGTTATATTATTCATGAATATTTGTTGAGTTTTTGTAGTAGTTTACTGCTTGTACTTCGAGTCTTGGCGAGTGTTTGAACTCTCGCACATTGTCTTCTTAGGTTTGTTGTCCTTGTTCTTAATTTTCGTACGACAGAAGACAATGCAGAGCTTCTGATATTTTCAAAGCTAATCAGTGACTAGTCGTCGTGAGGTCTGTGCAATGATTTCACGCCGAAGTGAAACATTAAAAGACTTAAAACACTTGTTTGATCTTTAGTCGGGACTCTGACTTGGCGAGACTTGCTGTCTGTGCTTATGAAAGTAAAGCACAACGTTCATTGACAGTATTCACAGCTAATCATTTACCTGTAACAATAAGTGCTTGAATGAATCTATACAGTAGCAACTGGAAACTGTACTGATAAATCAATGATGTATCGCGGTTTTGTCGCCAACTAAATTTTTCACGGTAAATGCGTCGAATTTCTATTCAAGTCAGAAGTCTGACATATGCTCTTTCCATCAGCCATGCACGTCTCTCAGTACTTAAAGAACCAAGCTGTATTATATACCGTCTAAATATCAAGTGTAAACGGTGCTGAACAAAGTTCTTTCTTAGTTATCGATACTTTTGTTGCATTTTTAAACCGAAACTGATAAGACTCTATACACCACTGAGACTATTTTGTGGGCGAGGCCATATATTGGCCATATATTTGTAAAGTAAAGGTGAAGACAACACCTAGAAAGTTATAGGAAATTAATTATACATAATTGTATCTTCTTCTAAACTCAGTTATATCTCAAATGTCTGGAAACTACCAGGAAATAAAACATTATGCCATAAGCCAGGTATACTTAATTATCTTTTGCATTTTCAAAAGAAACAAAGCTTACTTAGAATGCACCCTTTGACACGCAGTTGACCTCAGCTGTTCCTATAGTTGCATTTACTCAGCACGCTTTCAACCTTTCAGCTTGAGTGATACAGTCACGGTAACCTTGGGAAGCTTACGCAGGACCAAGCATTTCAACTCATCATTTTTAGCATTTTTTAAAAGTTTACAACTATTCACAGTCAGAGAATAGCTAAAACTAAGCACTGCCTATACTAGACAGATTACAGAGACTCCTCCGTATAACTTTTGACGCAGTTGCGCTCCCTTTAAACTTAATAAAGATTAGGGATTGACACTTTATTTGTTGGAGATTTTTCTTGTGCTACGACTCCGTCGACTGAGGAACACTGATAACAGTTCATATCGAGTATGTGATACATTTTAAATGTTGGAGTATTACAGTTTATAATTTGCAGTTTTATTGCGAGATGCAATCGATATGTACAACATAAACTATCGACTAGATGGATATAGATTATAGGGTACAGCATGCAATCACACGGCGGTGTACATTGAAACCGATCCATCCCATCAGTGATGCTACTGAAGACAGTTTCCCGAGTAGCAATTTTACTGCTATAAACTATACACTGTATTTCATGGTTGTCTCCTTTTTACTTTGGTCACCCACCGAGCTTGCGAAATCCCAAAGGTATTGGGCGGACAGTAGAAATATTTGCTCACAAATGCTTAGGCCGGGCGATCAAGACAATAAGTTTCCAACAGTTCTACAGCAGTACAGGTAAAAGGTGCAGTAGAGCGTGTGCACTTCCCGTCTTCTATAGCAACACGATTTGCTGTCAACACTTCTTAGAGTATGATCATGCTATAATCAAAAGGCAAAACTTCAAGGGATTAGAACTAATTAACACTCAAACACCATGACTTCCAACTGGATTTTGTATACACGTATACTGCAATGGAGTTCGTCCACCGGTCAAGCCCGCCATAATGGCTGCGCGAGATCAGAGCGCAAGATGGAGTTTCTAAAGGCTTCTTACAGATCGGTCATTTTTTAGCAAGAAAAGATCGGAAATATTTATATCTTCTCATTTTGAGTGTCTTTGGGAATTTTGGTTATTCGTTTAATAGGGATTAGTGTCTTATTAAGAAGGTTGGTAAGTATTGCGCTAGCTGCTTGCGGCCAAACAACTGCAGTTCCAACTCGAAATATTTGCAACGGCTTTATTAACGTAACAAATTTTAGATGAAAACGACAAGCATAATGTAAATGTTGTCAACAAGAGTAGCCACGCTTTGCATATAGACAAATAATATACATCGAAATACAGCTTTGAAATAAACCGTCGAGACGATTTTACTACTCCAACTTCTTCACAGCTTAATAAATCGCGCACCATGCCAATGGAGCTAGTATTGAAGCTGAATTATTTCAGCAGTAACATTCTAGTCATCCTAATCTTTAGACTTCACAATTATCCGCCATGCCATATCGCGTCTCTCGATCACACTCGCCGATAAAGAGGATCACGAGATGTTTAGCGTGTGTTAGCGTGGTTGGTACAGTCAGTGAGACCTCTGCCTCCCAACCAGAAGGTCCCGGGTTGAACTGATTTATGCGACCTTCTTTCACGACACCGTCCGTTGAAGAGTGGTCTCTCCGTCGACGTTCTATCGGGGGACTTAAAAGAACCCACGCACTTGTCGATAAGAGTAGGCTAATGTCGGCGTTGTGGTCTGTCACCTCCTCTCTATACTATGAAGTTACTGTATATTGAGATCGTACACGAACCGTATAGCGGCAGCCTGCATGCGGTGCCTTCAATGCTTTCGGTTCGATCTCTGATTCTGCAATGCGTATTTGAACATATTCACATGGAAAGTGCGCAATATAAATACAATATCATCATCATCATCATCATCATCATGCTTATAATAATTCGTTAGCTTTCAATACGCCCTCGTTCTGTGCGATATATTTGGTCCACAGAGTGCGGGTGAGATTTTTCTGTAAATACCGCAACCTTTTTAAAAGTTGAATTTATAACAACCCAGCCTTTATTACTAATCTGGACTCTCGCTCGGAATCTCTTTAGTTTTGTAGTTGTGCATATAATTGGCCTTCTTTCCAAATAATGCAGTCAGAAAGAGATTCTCCGAATTCCTGCATTGGCAAGTTTGACATACAATAACACGTGAGTTTGATTTAGATTGTATGAACGAAGAATTTGTGAAACTGGGATATCAGTTTTGTTCCCGATTTGGACATCATGAGGTAGACACTGCTGATTGGCTTCGTGCGACTCCACCCTTAGTGAAAATCCAAGTCCTAATAGACCGAGCTCGAGAGATTTTTTATTTTCATATTTCGTACGGAGTCGGTCTAATTTTGTTGAGCTGAGAAGAACTGAAGCACAAAGCCTGTCAAATGGTTCCATTCAATGTTTCTTTTCTTGTACGTAGTCCATTTCTCTGTTTGTCTTCCTTTGTTTGATTTTCCGTAAAGGTGTAATGGCTGTTTATCGTCACAGCTTATAAAAACAAACAGTTTTTTTTTTCGTTTAACAAGGCAATGGCAACGATAACCGAATAGGCCATGGACCCACGATGATTCGAATTGTCCCTAATAAATCAGCTACTTTATTTTAAAAATTGAGTTTTGAGGTTCTAAATCTTTCCGTTAATGATCATTCTTTCACGTGTTTCTATCCTAATGTAATTAAGTTATTTAACGCCTCTAAACCGCAGCGTTTACAGAATTACCAGCCTGTTAGAGGCTGGCCACCCACGATGGCCACAAGCAACACCTTTTTAATATCCAAAGAAGTGTGAACACTCATTTTTATACCCACTTGAAGTTGGGGAGGTCCTATCTATGGCGCGCACTGATTAAGGTTCTGATATGTGTGCTTTATGGATCAAATAAATGAAGGCTTGTTCTTCGTTATCTTTCTTACCACAAGTAATTTTCTTGTCTGTCTTCTCTTCTCCCAGAATCAGTTAGCATGTACATTGTTTATTAACAGTCTTCCAACTGATAGAAAACAACTGTAGTAGGGAACATTTTTGCCTTTGGATTTTTTTTAAATTTTGTAAATGATCCACTATCCAGTTTCACGATCATTAAAATGTGAGATTGGCTTCCCTTGTCAGGCTTCAGTCTTAATATCCTGCGAACAGATATATGAGAGATCTCTGCTCACAGGGTACAGTCTGTAGGACGTCTCGGAAAATTTAATTTCTTCTCACAGCCTTAATTAGGAATTGTGCAACCTATTCATAATCTGTACCACTATGAAAGTTGTTCCAAGTACATACTAATAAGTAATATGACAAACTGCATCAATTCATTAGTTAAGTAAAAGCAAAATCTCGAGATAATAGGAGACGCGAGTCAATCTCAGTATCCCACTAAAATCATGTAGCCTCAAAGGCTGTGCAGAAATTGCCTAAGCATGCAACATCTGGTCCCTCTGTTTTAGGCATGTGATGGGAGCTTTGAGGGGGCTTTCGATAACGTATCAGCTACCCTAGAATATGATAATCACTGATTAATCCTGCATGCCGCCATAACATAACCTCTAGTGGACTAGTTTCTAGAAAAGCTAGAATTTCTGCGTCGGCGAATAGGCCAAGTACTGAAATTGATCATCTAAAAGCAATAGTGGCTAGGTGCTAGCAATATTTAGTTAGCAGGTCTGTCCTTTCATCATTTCGGTCGAAAATTAGCCAACAACTTTCATCAAGCTCCAAAATGAGGACATACATTCTCCGGTTTTAAAACTCATAAAGTCCTGTTAAATCCTCGCAAGCCAAAGTTTTAGTTCATACCTGGAATCATTTGATCTCTTTAGGTATCTCTATCAGTTTTCATTATCCTAAAAAGTTGTTTATTATAATATAATATTAAAACAACTTTCCAGGACAATGAAAACTGATAGAGATACCTAGTAGCTCTTGCAAGTTTTCGTCGTGAGATTGGGAATGTCTATAGTGCTAACCTTTCGTCAGAGCAAAATACGAGTCTGTATACGAGTCTGTATACGAGTCTGTATACGTTCAATTTTAATACTTAAAGATTCAAACTATTTTTCTGTGTTGTTTTCTGGCCAAGTACGCAGAACAAAAACAAAGTTCAAAATATACAAGTTATTCATCCTTGTTTTCCTAGATCTATGGTGAAGTAGATGCCCCTTTCGATGCATTTTCACGACTTTAATTCCTGGTATTTTAGGAACCACTACACTACAAGAACCACTATACAGTACATATAGTTTTCACTAAGTAATAAGTAGATTCACCTTGTTTTCATTTGGTGTGAAGAGCAAAACGCAAATGTGAATTTCTCTACTGACCCAGCAAGCAGCATGTAGCGGTTTTTTATGAAGAAACAGATTATACTGAGAGGAATATAATATCACTCAGCGGATACAAACACTGCTAAGATACAAACACTGCTAAACTGCCCAGTTTAAAGGATCAGTTTGATAATTAATCTGATCTGTCTTGACAAACGAGTTTGCAGTAAAATCTGAGTTATACAAGAAACATACGCCTCAGTCGGCAAGTATACTAGTCAATGAGATGTGGTATGTGCTTCTATTCAGGACTAACTCACTGAGCAGAGCTTTACTGGCTGTTTCACAGCTACATCAATGGAGATCAACATTGCAATGCCAATAATGAATCTTACAGAATTTTGATATTTTTCAGTTTTGGCTTAGCTTTTATTATATTCTATTAAAGAGACATAGCTAGAGGACAGTGGATTTGTGCTATAATGCTAGATTTTCTTTGTCCTTTGTTTCCTCGAATTTTTTCAGTTTGGGATATTTGATAGTTTCAGACTGAGTGCTACTAAACTCGATGAATTAGAGGCACGGGAAAAGGTAAGAAAATATTCAGTATAGAACAGATACTGACACACCTTAAAACTATGCGGCATGTATCTCCTCTAATCTCTAGTTAGTTTATGATATGAAAATATTCGGTATAGAACAGTTACTGATACGCCTTAATTCTATACGGCATGTAACGCCTCTAGTTATTTTAAGATGTGGTTGTGAAGGAGTGAAAAAGGACTGATGTAAATTGCTTTGACGTTGAGAAGGTAAAGCTAAATTGCAGGAACTTGAAGGAACTGATATCATTTTTCCTTGTAGGATCAAAGAAAAGGCACAACTGAATAAGCTAAATGTAGAAAAAATGCCTGAATCAGTTATTTTGTACTTAGTAGTTTGAAAGTTAAACTCGAACACTAACGAAACCGCTCCGTGCTTTACAGTTAACGTTATTGGTGATAAGTGAAGCCCACTTTTCAGTTAGGGCGACATGCAAGTTCCTACAGATTTTGAATTAATCTGCAAAAAGCTGACCTTCTATTTGTTGACTTGAAACTGTGGACTGATATAAGGTGTCAAGGTTGTCGTTTCTACAATTTATATTTAAGACTTGCGACACTGACTAATGTGAAATAACTTTTTGCTCGAGTTTTAAATTTCCGTCAGACCTATTGATAATTTGTTGCTGAAGAGGAAGAAGAAAATAAATAAGCAAATGTATGTAACCATCTCTTGTATAATTTTATTTATATTTTTGATTTTCAAAGTACAAGGTAACGTGAATGAAGATTGAATATACTTACGAGCAAAATGATAGCACAGTTGGCTTTGGTGCACGAAATTGTTTTGTGGACATGTCAAACTCATAATTACATTGGAAAGAGAATATCGTCTATGAGAAGATAACGCCGGTCCCCATGATCAGTAATTGTTTACGATTTATATTTATTTCCAACCGACCAAAACTGAACCTTTGTGAAGCAACACAGCTGTAATCAGTGTAACCTCTGTGTGTTGAATAGTGAGTATGCTATATTTTAAATATCAAACAATCACCTCGATTTTAAAAATAGGTCGCGACAATCTATAAAACAGATTACGAGAAATATTTATGCGGATGTTAATCCTGCACCTTAGTCAAAATATTTCTCTATAATCCCGACGGCAAGCACGCAAAGAGAAGGTTTAATTTGATATTATTCAACTGGATGGTGATTACGGTATATTAAACAATGATCCAGGTATGATAATACATTAATTAATTAATTAATTAATTAATTAATTAACTACTTTATTTATTCTCACTTGATAGTGTTCATTATACTTTCACCGTAAAAATAAGGGGTAAAATTGGTACAGTCCGGGGATGCTACAAGTTTTAAAAACTACCTTAAATAGTAGTGTTAGCGATGACATCAATTAGGTTCTGGTGAAGATGGTTATCAAGTCAATTTATCTAGAATGTCTTTTCTAACTGTGCTATCATGTGTAACTATTTATACTTTGATTGTTGATAAGGCGGTCGCTAAAATATTATTGATATTTAATATCATAGATAGGAAAAAACAATCTAGTGCAGTTTCTGTTGTTCGTCATTAAAACGTATATTCGAACATATCACAGTGAGGTCAGTATTTTCAGAGATGCCCCAACAAAATATGGTAACTGAGGTGGCTGACAGTTTAAACCTCAGTGCCGTTTGTCTATCGTGCCGGGCAAGCTTCCAAACTCGCCGAGCTGGCTGTGGTCAAATCAAATCAAGACTAGCCTGGCCCTCCATTAGAACCAGTTATGAGAAAGTTACCATCATACACTTTTGAACAAACTGATTTATGAAAATCTGAAAAGTCTAAAAGTAAATTAATTACACATGGCCACTAGAATGGAATGACTGTTACAATTTACTGTTTCTGCAAAGATACAGGTGTAAGCTTACCGAATTTGGTTTCTAAAAGAAAGAAGTTAGAAATTCGCTGTCGTGTTTCATTTCCATACCGACCTAGTTGAAATCCTGAATCCTATTAATTTGCTTTTGTATTCGAATTCTGAACTCCGTTGTCAAAATACTCCAAACTCGTATGCTGAACTGAAACCCTTTTCAGTGTCACTGGGGGTCAATCATCATTTTGCGAATGACTTCTCCGATCTTTTTTGTAAAATGTTTTCTGATCACTTAACATTGATTCAGTCCCATCGGCAAATCCTATTGACTGTAACAATGAAACTATAGTAAAACTATGACAAAAAGATAAAGAAACAGAGAACTTTGGAAACAGGAAGAACGTACTATAAAACATATCTAAGTATTTGTAGACAGTGTCGTAAAGGTCTTTTACGTGATCCATTATCAGGGTTAACACCAAGCCCTCGCGTGATTCGTGAATGGACAAAAATAGATTCGGCGTTTGTGATCGAAGGGGACCACATGATGCCGTGAGTTTTTGCCGAAATAAACATGTTTCGATCTTTGACGGAGTCTTCAAGATTTATCGTGATTCGTTATCTAGGACTCCATTTTACTTTTGCTACTTTGGGTATAGTCTGCGAAAGCAGACGCCTTTTCAGTCCCAACATGAGAAAAGGCGTCTGCTTTCGCAGGCTACTTTGAGTACTTTGTAATCACTGTATTGTGTATAGGTACTGATTTTGGTAAAGAATGTCTGAGCGCTGGCATGACTCATGATTGTTTCATCGATAGAGGTAAGAAGTACTCGGAATTACATGCAGTATGTTATTTCACAAATAATCTTGATAATGTACAAACTTTTTTATTCTGAGATCAAAGAGTGAAAATAGAGCGAGAGGATACATTGTGCGATACCTGTACACGCACGCGAGTGATATTATTCCTTGAAAGCTCTATACAAGGTGACAAACATCTCAAACAGGTAATTAAAACACAGCAATTAGTCTTACAATTAAGATTTAAATTAGATTCTGATACTAGTGGCAATGGAAATCTGTCAAGGAACTCGTAGTTAGTCGAACACAATCCTTGTATGATTACTCTTAATTAATTGCTTCCAAGAATAGACTTGCTTACGCTTTGTTCATCTGCTTTATTCAGACTTTGGAGTTCAATTAGGCATTGTTGAATTGGTATAAACTAATGGACAACTTGCAAGAGTACAAGAGACTAAACTACAGTAATAACAATAGGGGCGCAATCGAAAGAGGAGCTGTCAATATTGATACACGTACATTATTTTCCTTGTCATTCCCTAATGAACTCTGTTATAATTGCTCTGGGTAATTGGAGGCATTCTGCACTGTTGAAAGCAAATTACTGTCAAGTTCGTCTACAGGGGATTAGCATGATCAATATTGCCTTTTTGTCCAATAATGATGTCAAAATTGTTTCAGGAAAAGAAAGCATATAAAAACAGTGAAGGTGGAAACATTTCATTATTATGGATCAGAACAATGCCTAGCAGGTGAAGTTGCAATGTGTGGAGAAATTTGATCTCATGGAGACGGTATTGGAGCACTCTATCATGGAATTGGAGAATTGGCAACCTGCAGTCTGAGATTCGGACGCTTCGGACCTATCTGTGACGACAAAAGAAACTATTCACAAGTCTGGTCAACTTGCCGTTCATATAGAAACTGTGGCTCAGGTTAATTAAGAATAACTTGATGCCTTTGATTAATGAATGGCAGTCTTAAGGCGTGGATACGCCGAGTGTCTTGTCAGTGTTGAACATCTTCCGTTCCATCCTTCACAACTACTGAAATGAGTAACAGCTTCCTAATTGATAAATAAGATTAGCAGATTAATCGATCGACGATATCGAGTGTTTTTTCTCGTGGGATGATCTTATTTGAAATGCACCGATATATATATAGTATAAGCGTAGATCTGACGTTACTGAAAGTGAAATGATGATACTGATTCCAGCTTGGACAACAGACCATATTTCTGTACATAAATTGCTTCTCAGTCACCGCACTTTAGTAACCCTATCAATTCCTACTCCCTGCCAGTGAGAGACTTTTAACCCATTCAATTCCTACTCCCTGCTAGTGAGAGACTTTTAACCCATTCAATTCCTGTTTCAATTATTAGGTATTAGGTATTATTAATTTGATGCTGGAAACCCCAACGGGGATTCGTCATTGAGTAACTTAGTTAGTCTTCATGCAAATGTAGTTGATTTTGCAAGACTTTATATGGGTACCGAACGCCAGTGTTTTTTTTTTTATGTTTCCTCATCAAAGAGCACTCGTGATTTCTGTGAGCAATGACTAAAACAGAATATAGTGGAACATGATGATATATAGTGTTGAATTCAGACAAGTCCATTTTCATATCAGATACAACAATATATTTCGAACATTTCCAGCAATCGGGTTGAACTACCATACATGATGCTGGCAATCGCATAACATATTAACGAAGTGTGAATCATATGATTGGAATGAATATAACTGCAGTATAGTAATTAATTATATGGTTTTGTAGGCACGTTTTCTGCACTTATCTGATGTTACTAACTTGTAATTACTTTCCACTGGCGCAGATTCTTACTACAAAGTACATCCGGGTTACTGGAGTCCTGCATACACGTGCTATGCCCTGCCGGGACATGGATGCGAGGCTTGCAGTAGTCCAACTACTTTACCCTATATGAATACGAAATTAGAAGGTGAGTTTTCTTTGTATAATTTTTGGATAAAGGTCATACATTCTTTAACGAGCAAAGTGGAATCATAAGCCGGAGTGCGTTCTTTGCTTCAAAGACATCTGAATGTCAGGTGAATACTAATTTCAGCTATCAAGATACTCTTGTAAAATTATATAACAGTCCCTATTACTCCATTTGAATGTAAAATGAAAACCATTTCAGATGTTAAACCTTGTAGGGGACTTGCTTGTATAATTAAATTATACAAAATCTCCAAAATAAACAAAATAAAAATATAATAAATACTTTACGGTATTTCTTCACTATGGCAATTTGTGAATGTGACATAAAGGGAGAGCATTTTCAGCTGTAAACGTCAAGATAATCTTTCAATATCATGGCAATCACTGTTACATCTTGTGAATTTACCTCGGAGACCCAGGGACAGTCTGTTGGGTGGGAGTAAAGAGAAATGTGGTAATGCAATGCTCTTACACCCTTTCAATATGAAGCATATAACATTCCAGCGATAATGGTAATCTTGTAGCTTCGTACAAATCATTAGTATACCATGTGAATGTGAAGTGAATTTTAGCTTTAAATTAAAGATGATATTGCAACATCATACCAGTCACTATTACACATTGTGAATGTGATTTGAATAAAATTTCAACTGTAAATAATATTTGGTAACATCATACCAGCCATTATTACACCTCGTGAACGTGATTTAGTTGAATAACATTACAACTATAAAGATTATTTATAATAATAATAATAATAATAATAATAATAATAGTAATAATAATAATAATAATAGTAATTCTAATGAATCACATTTTAAGTAAAAATCTCAATGCGATTTACATTGAGGTATTAGAACTGCAGTAGTACAGAAATTACACCTCGTAAATTTCATTTAAATAGCATTTCAACTGAAAAGATTATCTTGTAACATACCAGTCATTATTATACCTCCTGAATATGGTCACGAGGTCTGCAGACAATCTTCTATTACAGCAACCTACTTATACAAGCTGAAATCGTACGGCTTGAGGGCATTCTCGGTGTGCGCGCCTATTCTCTGGAATTCATTTCCTTATGAGATTAAGAGCAGCGCATCAGTCCTTGTTTTTAAACGTAAACTTAAACGTAAACTTAAGACTCAGTTATCTTTTTAGGTTAGCATATTTTTAATTGATTAAATTCTTCATTGTATGTTATTAGTCTCTTCATATTATTACTGTATTAGTTTCTTCATTGTATAATATTAGAGAAGCTAATAGAGAGACAGAAAACATTATATAAGGCTTACTGAATAACAACCTAACGCCAAATAATTTCCATAGATACCTTTAGTCAGTACCAAAGATATGCGCAAAGCACAGCACAACAGGAACCCGCCGAGACTAGTGCCAATCAAACCAAACCGCGTAAACCGAGAAGGCCCTGGACTCGAGCAGTATTCTCCAATCTGCAAAGGAAAGGTTTAGAGAAACGGTTTCAAGTTCAAAAGTATTTGACAAAAGCGGATCGGCACCAACTGGCTTCCATGCTGGGACTATCGGACAACCAGGTTAAGGTTTGGTTTCAAAACCGACGAATGAAATGGCGGCAGGAAGCGAGAGAATCCGTTAGTATCCCGCTTAGCTCAGTTGGTAAAGCGTCAGTCTCACATGCGGGGGATCGAATCCCGGTCGGACTAACACTCAGG
>JANVCJ010117267.1:0-25869 GCA_026413505.1 Epizoanthus ramosus
TTCCCCTGGCTTCCTCTAGCTCTTCGTCTGAATTAATAATTTCTTGCGTTCCAAGTATTTTCGCTGCTCCACCGTTGGGTCTAACCTGAACTGAAATTAAATTAGGACAGTTTGTAATCTCTTTTAATCTTCCCCAATTTTAACCATTGACCACATTGCTAAATGGTTCACCATCATCTCTTTTGTGTTTTTCTATCAGAGTAATCTCTTATTTTTAGGTTTCCTGTGATTTGTGGACGATTTTGTACGTTTCCAAAATGTCTTATATAGCCATAACATAGCCCCTTTAAAATATTAATAATTTACAATGTTAATAATATTTGTGTAAATACATGTAATAACATGTAAACCTATGTGTACTTGTTTCATCTTAATGGAAAAGGTTATAAAACAATAAAACCTAATTAAAACTATGGGAATGCCTTTATGTGGAATTAAAGTGTCTTAACATGTTTCTTAAACAACACTAGATTGTTCATCTCTCTCAGTGATGTCAGCAAAGCATTCCATAAGACTGGTGCAGCCGCCTTAAAAGCTCTATCCTCCATTGTTTTCTTGCATTTTACTGGATGTGCATGTCTTGCTAATAGAATGCCATCATCATTACATCATTTATAAGCTGTACTACTACTTTGATGGTCGCAGTACTGTAGCTATATCTGTAAGATAACTTGGTGCCATACCATGAAGCAGGGTGTGAATTAAGAATTAAGAATAACTCTAAGATGTATCATAATTTGCAATGAAGCTGTGATATTGTGCTTAATATTCCCATATTTTGTTTTTTATAATAATAATCTTTATTGTTCCATACACTGACAACAAAGTTTCAAACGTGAAGCGAAGAAGTTCTGTAATAATTCAGTCAGTGACTGACTGACTGACTGACAGACAGACAGACAGACAGACAGACAGACAGACAGACAGACAGACAGACAGACAGACTGACTGACACACACACACACACACACACACACACACACAAAGAGATAGATAGATAGTCGCAACGAGTTTTATTCGCATGACCTATTCAATTACAGGTATTGCTAAAGCTATTTTTACAGTGAGTAACAAAGCGTATGAAACTTGAAAATACTAGTTACAATAATGTTAAACAAACGATTACAAATTAAGAAAGTTTGGATAATGTAGCAAACTCTAATACCTGTTGGCCGAGGTCATTTTCTGGATTGTAGACTCGGACTTTAAAGCATTTATGGATGAAATTTGATACGTAGTAGATAGGGGATTGGTTATTTGTAGATAATGGGTATATATACAGTCATTTGAGTTTGGCTTGGCAATTTGAATTTCGTTGTTGATTATTTGAAATAAATCTGACCGTAGTTTAGAGTAGAGAGAGTATTGTAGAAACAACTACTATCACCAAAAACATAATCTTTGCTGAGCTGGGACCTTTGTCTGCCATACCTGCCAGTTTCGATGGCCAATTTGTGATTGCTAAGTCTAAATTTAGTAACTGTCTTCTTTGATCAAAATTGCGTATTATGTCTAGGTAATTTTCAACTTCATAAGTTTCTTTGAAGTTTTGATAAAATTCAAGTTTTCTAGAATTTTTCAGATTCTTTTTCCAGATAGTTAAATATTCAGCTCTCATTTTGGTTTCGTATCTTTCAAGGGTAGAGTTAGAAATCTAATTTTCTAACCTACTTGGATCGCATATGTTGTAGATGTCTAGCATTTGAAATTAAGAATGCCTGTCTTGCCACCGAGTTCTCAGGCAAACTAAGTAAGTTTTTGAAGTATTTCAAAATTAACTTGTCTATCCCAAGCTTTATTGGAAATTTAGCTAGTTCAGCCCTGCAAGCAATATTCATCGTTTTGCTGCTCACTCCGAGAAAGTATTTACAGAATCGTAAATGTACTTTTTCTGTCGGGCTTTTCTCCCATTTTTGAAATCCTGCTTTAGATATGCACCCCAAACTTCACTGCCGTATGTTAATATAGGGGATATTAGCGTGTCAAATAATTTGTTGGCTTACTTTCGTTTTAGATTTTAAAATCAACTGATCGAGTTACCTTGTAAAAAGCATGAAGTGCCTTTTCCCTTGATTGTGTTTGATGGGCAGAAAAGTTACCAGTTGAAGTCAGTTTGACTCCTAAATATGTAAATTCCTGTACTGCTTCAAGTTTATTATTATTTAGAGTAAACTATTTTTGTTTTTGTATTAACTTTTTTGTTGTTTTCTTTCTGAAGATCGTTACCTTTGTTTTTTTCTCGTTCACTGTCATTTGCCACTTTCTACAGAACTTCTCTGAGTGTTTATGCTGTAAACCTTCACTTGATTGCGATAACAAAACCAAGTCGTCAGCATACAAAAGTGATGTTAGTTTAGTTCCATTAGGCAAGATAATTGGATCTGTTCTGAGAGTATTGTCAAGTAATACGGATAGGTCATTTAGGTATAAGTTAAATAAAAGCGGACTTAAAATGCATCCTTGTCGGACGCCACGCGTATCATTGGAATGTCTTTGTACGCTCATAGCCTAATTGTATATATTTGACTTTGAAAATACATTTTTAATTATGTTATAAAAGCTTCCATTTATATTGTTTTCTAGTAACCTAACTAGTAAGCCTTCGAGCCAAATTGAATCAAACGCCTTTTTAAGGTCTATGAAACATGAATAAACTTTTCCTCCGTTAGTATTCGTTACTAGGCCTGTTTGTCAATAATACAGCGCAAAGTGAATATATGATCCGAAGTTCTGTGATTTTGAATGAAACCAATCTGGGAATTGTGGATTAAGTCATGTTTGCGTGTGAAGTTTATCAAACTTTGATTAAGAATTGAAGAGAAAAATGTACCTAAACAACTAGACACGCATATTCCTCTGTAATTATTTGTGTCGACGTGTTCTCCTGCTTTGAATATTGGCGTTATTGCCTGAGCCTTCGCACTACTTATCTGGATAAACACCCGATTTTAAAATTAGGTTGAAAAGTTTCTTATTGTTCTACACACACAATGTCAGTGCTATTTCGGACCATTGCGTTTCTTATTTTTTTCTGAAAATGGCGCTTTGTTACTTTTCAGCATTTTCGAACAGGTTTTTGAAGTTACGACTTAGTTAATAATAAATCTAAAACATTTATGGCGTTTGTACTGGATGGATGGATGGATGGATGGATGGATGATCGAACTGCCATTATGTGCGACCGACAATCGGACAGGATTTGAGTTCCTGCACGATCTCTTATCTGCATCTTTATCTTAAATCATGGAAATTGCCACAAACACTTACTAAGAAAAAGGCTGATAATGATGAACCACATATCGCGTGCGGTCAGTTGACCTCTCTGAGGCCTTCCCGATGCTGATATTATTTATGCGCGAACTCTTGCTTCTGCAACGAGGGGTTCCACTTCTTCCTGGGCCTGAGTCCACGACACCTGTACCAACTGTTGTAATAGGAGCTCCTTTGAACAACCGCTTGAGAGTAGAACGAAACCTATCAGAAGGACAATAAACAGTTATTTTCTCTTCTCTCCTCTCCTCTCCTCTCCTCTCCTCTCCTCTCCTCTCCTCTTCTCTTCTCTTCTCTTCTCTTCTCTTCTCTTCTCTTCTCTTCTCTTCTCTATTTCTCGTCCAATTATCATCTTTTCTCTCTCGTCTTTTCCCTTTCTTTTCTTTTTCACTTGTCTCTTCTTTCTTCTTTCCCCAGCTTTTCTCTAATCTCTTCTCCTCCCATGACCAATCAGCTCTTTTCTTCTCTGTTTTGCTCTCCTCTCTTCTCCCCTGCACTCCTTCCCTCTTTTTTCACTTCTCATTTCTTCTCTTTTCTGCTCTCCTTTCCACTCTTCTATACTCCTTCCCTCTGCTCTTTTCTTTTCTGTTCTTCCATCCACTTTTCAGTCTCCTTTCATCTGCTCCGCTCTTTTTTCTCTTCCGTCCTCTTCGTTACGCTATTTTCTCGGATGTTTCTTTTACTTTTGCGTTGATTTAGCTTTCACTTGCTAAAAACACTCTCGTGTCTCATGTTTAGTCCTGTCTTATTTTAACAGCGTGGGTTTTTACGGGCACTTTGAAGGAAAATATCCTCTTCAATCAACCGTATGATGAAGAGAAATACCAGAAAACCATTGAAGCTTGTGACTTGACTAAAGATGTCAGCAGTTTACCAGATGGTGACAAGACAATGCTGGGAGAGCGCGGTGCCAGTTTGAGTGGTGGTCAGCGGGCGCGAGTAAACTTGGCACGGGCAGTGTACAGTGACGCAGATATTTATCTCTTGGACGATCCACTGAGTGCTGTGGATGCTAAAGTTGGCAAACATATCTTCGACAATTGCATCTCCGGAGTTCTAGGGAATAAAATTAGAATGTAAGTATATCACGTTTAAACTTACAATATAGACAAACGCTCAGAATGATCTCAAACCAAAATATAAGGTACATATGAGACACTTGGCCTTATAGTTATGTTATTTGTTTTCTCTGGAGTCTTTTTGAGGGGGTTGACTATTGGCGGGAATTATGCATCTTGAGGAGGGTTGAGTTTCTACTTGGATCGGATGTGGCCTCTAAGAATTAAAGTAAAGGTAAATACAAAGCTATAGAGAGGTTCTAGATCTCTAAGTATAACCGATATAAACAATAACAAAGAAGATATTCAACTGCTATAGCATTTCCTTGAAGGAGTCGAATTCTATAGCATTTCTAGAGAATGTTCTAAGCTATTGCACTTCGTTGAATAAGGAGGTAAAATTAATAAGAACTGAATGGCCCAAGTGAAAAACTAATTATTTTCTAGTTAGCTGGAGGTTTGATTCATCGAGAATGCGAGATATCGAGGGTAAATCACAGTAAATGTATCCAGCAAAGCTAGGGGAAATCCAATTTGGTTAGAGTCAGCGCGATCTTCGACTTATCGAGGATTCGAGTTATAGGGTGTCAACTGTATTTATTTCCAGAGCTGAGCGCAGGAAATGACGTGTCACTGCGAGAATGTAATATTTCAATGAAAATGTTGGTATCCCGATTCTCTTAGAAATTTGTAAAATATAACTCAGTATTGATTTGTTTTCGGGAAGGCTCATAAAATGTGCCATATATTACAAAATGGACAGTTGTAAGGTGCAACTTAGTTATTTCTACTTCTGGCTGATCAAGTCTTTAGCAGTGAAATGGTAAAATGGAATTTTACTGAATTATCGGAGTGCTGACTCATTATTGTTTGTTGCAACAGTTTGGTAACCCATCAACTGCAGTACCTGAAGAACGCAGACTACATTCTGATTCTTGAGAAAGGAGAAGTAGAAAAACAGGGGAAATACGAAGACATGAAGGAAGCAGGTTTGGACATTGAGACGCTAGAGAAACACTTCCACGTTAGCGACGAGAAATATCTTCAAATTAACGATGGAAAAATGGCGGTCACCAGCGAACAAGAAAATCTAAAACGTAGAGAAAGACGAGAGAGCGACTGCTCTGGTAACCTGTCTCAAGGTCTGCTGACATTAGCCGAGGACAGGAGCGTGGGAACGATTTCAACTAAGCTTTACTGGCGTTATTTTAGATCTGGATTGCCCGCTATCCTGCTAATCTTACTCTCGATGTTGTTTGTCTTTTCGCAAGGTACGTTCTGCTTTTTCTTAAATTATTTAAACACCAATAAAATATCGGGGATTTGGCGTGAGAGCCCAAAGGAAGGGGGATTCTTGAAGTTCCAATTGTTTCTTATGAATAGCGAAGTCCAAAGGATTTTGTTACACATGAGCCTGGTCGGCGCAGTCACTAAGATCCTTGGCACCCAACTAGAAGGCCAAGGGTTAAATACTTTGCCAACTCAAATAATTTACCTTTTCGCCGCAGTGTCCATCATTTCGCCCAATCTGTGGCTGGTGCATATTTCGCGAGAGAAATGGACGAATCAGAAGGACAAGATGAACATCATCATCTACTGCTGCCTGGTGTTTGGCGCGCTCTTCTTGGCCATCATCCGGGGACTCTTCTATTACTACACCACACTGCGATGCGCAGAGAAGATGCACGACCAGATGGTCCTGTCCATCCTACAGGCTCCTGTTCTGTTCTTCGATACCAATCCATCGGGGAGGATACTCAACCGGTGAGTATATTCTGGACTGACCATTTTATCAAGGTTGTTGCTGGTACTTTCAGCAGTATATGATAATTTGATGATTCACAAATTGAGAAGCAGCACGACCTAAAGTCAATTTTGCTTGAAATGTCTTTGATAGCCCCTTTCAAATTAGCTCCAGTACCGTTTGAGGTGCCTTGGACTTGATACCAAGGTTAATGGTTCTAACCTGGCTGCTGGCACTCGCATCGCGTAAGGTCCTTGGACAAGACAGTTACTCTCACAGTGCTTCCCTTCACCCAGGTGTATGAATGGGCACCTGGCAAATTATTTGGAGACAAACCCGACAAAATGCTGGGGGGTAACCCTGCGATATACTATCATCCCATCCAAGGGGAGTAGAAATACTCTCAATCGCTTCATGCTACAGAAGCCGGAGTTACGCGCCGGCTCTGATAAGCCATATCAGCTTCTAGATTGAAGGCGGATTTTACTTACTTTGCTTGCCGTTTGAGGCGCATTTTTAAAATGACCTTCTAAATGTTACCAAAATATTCACAAAGCACTAAACACCTTAGCAACGCTACTCTTACCGTCAAAATATCTCGTTTTGCATGTCTTTAGGTTCTCCAAGGACATCGGTATGGTGGACGAATTCGTGCCTCCTACCTCGCTCCTGGCCCTTCAATATATTCTGCAAATCCTAGCATCGATATGTGTGACGTGTTCCACCAACTACTGGGCCATTATCGGGGTAGTGCCCATGTTGCTAGGGTTCATGGGAATTAACAGGTATTACCTGAAGACTTCCCGAGAGATCAAGCGAATGGAAGCCATCAGCCAGAGCCCAGTGTTGGCCCACCTTTCTGACACGCTGGAGGGAATCACCATCATACGGACGTATCACAAGGAGAAACAGTTCATCGACAAGTTCAATGTGTCAGTATATAGTTATGTGAGAAATTACTCCATGTAAGAATACACGAGTGTATCCAAATCCCAACCATTGACCTAACCATGTAAACAACACCAACTCCTGCACACCATACCCTGCACTTAATCCACCAATCCAAACCCTAGATCCAGTTATGCAACCCTGCGCTCCAAAATCTGCCCGATAACTCTTCAAACCCTACGCTACTCTTAACTACATCCCAAATCATAATTCTAATTCAAATCTTTTTTGTTGTGTTGGGTACACTTATGCATTCTCACATGGAGGATAAAACTATTTCAAATATGTCTTTCTATAGGAGATTGCGCAATCATAATACATTTGTGTTTTCGTACATACTAAGATCGTGTAAAGTTACCATTTGTACACACAAAAACCAAAAGATTTGCAGTTTTCAGTGCTCAAAATGTGTCTCCAGTAATTACAGGGATGGAGAAACGTGCAGCTAACTCCTAATCGTAACATTATTCGACAAGTTAGGATATCGGTATCATGCATCCGCAGTATGGCCTGATTAGCGTGATCGCGCATGACACATAGTGTTCCCGGATCGTGTTCACGCACGTCATCTAGTTAGTTGTTGCCACGACGCCATTCAGCTGCCAGGAGTGCGAGTTATTTCTGTAGATAATATTTCACTTTAGGGTATATTTTCTAGCATCAACATGTGCCGGCAGCATTTCCCTCACTGTTAGTGATTGTTAGTTTATAAACACATTATCTAATTACCTTGGCCTACAGTAACGCCCTGTTTCAACGAATAAGCTGTGATTGCTGATTTTGTGTTTAATGAATGATTTCAATGAGAGAAACAATATTCTAATTGACCAATATCTTTCCACAAAAAATACCATGTTGCCAGTGAGTACAACTTATAAGTCGTTCGAATGATTGCAGGCCTGTAACGACAAAAAATAGCTCATATATCAAACGTCAGTCCATACAGTAAATGGGTCTATATAATGACCTGTGAAAAGGCTCTCTGCGAGGCTGGAAAAAAGAGAACAATGCTTCTATCACCTTAAAGAGCGTTTTAACAGGCTCTTTACTGACAAAACCTTGCCTTGCTACATGACTCTAATGCTCCTTCTGATGTCGTGTTCTAGCGTCCAAGACAAACGCAGCAAGATTTGGTTCTTGGTTCCCCACAGTGCGAGGTGGATGGGTGTTCGCCTCGACTTTGTCTGCACCATCTTCGTTGCTGTGGCAACGTTCACTGGAGTGAGTACCACGTCCGATGCAGGTAAGCAGACAATGATGGTATTTCGTTGTCAGTGTAATGCGGTAGTATTCAATATTGCAATCAGCATTGTGGATTATACATTAACTTCTTCGCAAGGAACCTTCAACTCAAGTCAGAAAGGTAATGTTTTAATAGCATTTCCTTCCATGCCGTTTCCCCAGCTTGTAATAATTAAGGATTAAATATTTTCTTCTTACATATATTTCACTACTAGTCATTACCTTTTAACTCCCTCTTGAGGTCACAACTTATTCTTAATTGCAACCAAATGTTGTTGATTGCAGGATGTTATAGTATACGATGCTTTCTGAAATCAACAACGTCCCAACATTGAACGGTCCTAACATTTGATAAAGCAACTGTTGGGTGAATGTTTTTCAAATGTTAGTACCGTTAAAATAGAACTTCCACTTTTAATGAATACGCCGAAAATTACATTGTTTTCAATTTGTTCCAGGCACACTTGGTCTCTCTCTCGTATACGCCATCAGTACTGTTGGTCAGCTGCAGTTTGCTATGCGTCAAACCGCTGACGTAGAAAATATGATGACGTCAGTGGAGAGAGTCATGTCGTACACAGAACTCGAGCAGGAATCTGGATACAGCATCCAGAAGAAACCGCCTGACGACTGGCCACAAGAAGGAGAAATCCGGTTCGAGCACATGGACCTGACGTACTATGAAGGCGGTCCGAAGGTATTGAAGGACATTAGCCTTCAAATTAACGCACATGAGAAAGTGGGTGTTGCTGGGCGCACTGGTGCTGGGAAGTCCTCAATGGTTGCGGCATTGTTCCGAATGCCTGATCCACAAGGAAAGATGTTCATAGACAATATGCTCATTGGCGATTTGAATCTTCAGAGTACTCGACAGGTGATTTCTGTCATCACCCAAAACCCAGTTCTCTTTAGTGGTAGCCTCAGGAAGAATCTAGATCCATTTTCGAAGTACGATGATAATGAAATCTGGAACGTGTTGGAACAGGTTCAAATGAAAGACAAAATCAAGGATTTACCAGGAGATATGTACTACGAGCTTTCAGAGGGAGGGAATAACTTTGGTGTAGGTGAACGCCAATTATTATGCCTTGCTAGGGCCCTTCTCAACAAGAATAGAATTATTGTTATGGACGAAGCGACGGCCAACGTTGACTTCAACACAGATCGGCGCATTCAAGACACAATCCGCAGTAAATTCAGCGATTGTACAGTTATTACCATTGCACATCGCTTGAACACGATATTAGATTATGATAAGGTAATGGTCATGGATCGAGGAAAGGTTATTGAGTATGACAAGCCCAACGTTCTGCTACAAGATGAGCACGGTGTTTTAACCGAACTCTTCAGAAACCAATCCATGGCTTTGTCAGGATAATTTTGTAAATGTACCAGTTCGAGATACATTAGGTAGATATAACAGCCTGCCTCAAGTCATGCATAAATTGGCAGTTAAAACAAGAAGCAACTGGAACAGTTGTTTCAACGCCTCTGTCTCCAAAATGGAAGAAGCCAAGCGAAAACACCAAATATAGCTCAGACATCGAGCGAAGGAATATGGAAGATTCCATTAAAAAAAACCGCGGATAACGACCAGAAGTACCAAATCCAAATGCGGCCGAGTGGCAACACTAGAGATGTCTCATCTCTAAATACCCAGTTTAAACGACAGACCACAAGATTCCTGACAGACACTGATCTGGAAATGGACAGCGAATGACCCAAGAAGTTTCCTACTTGTTAAATGTAAACTGGTGAATGGACACCAACAAGATCAATTCTGCTTTAATAATAATAATAATAATAATAATAATAATAATAATAATACGTTTAAGAGCATCCTACTTAGCTCGATGCTCTTACAATAAATATATCTAAGATGAAAATGATAAAAGTAATAATGACAAAAGAGAACTACAAGGTTAAATTATTTATTCCTGAAAATTTGTTTAAAATATATGAAAAATTTAAGTTAGATGCTGATCATATGAATTGACTTCAAACAAAATGGAGTCATGAAGCTTTTGGGAGTTGGGTCAAATGAATAAATTATACTTATTTTAGGAAAAGTCTCCTATGATGGATGGTGACCACTAAATCAAATTTATTGGTTAGCTAGTTAAAAATCAATAATTTCCAAATCTATTGGGCTATATTTTTTTAAAAATATATATCAACTAGCAATTCTATTGAAACCTTTTTGTTAGTAACAGAGAATCGGATATTGCTATTTTTGAAATTAATAGAATTCGTTTCGATATAGGAAACTGTTGGCTCTGTAGGCCTGACGACCAGAAAATAGGTTGATTCGTGATTCGCTGTCGCTGTCAGGTTCGGTGTACTGCAACAGTCTGTGTTGTTCAGGAGTTCTCTGAGAAAGGTTTATCACTGAGCGAGTTTAAATCTTTTTCAATGATCTCCAAACACTTACTGGTTTCAACGTTTTCTCAGCAAATACAAAAACAAAAAAATTGTAAAAATTAAAATTTTTAAAATAAATTTGTAGGCAAAATCTTAAGGACGACTTTTGCGGCTAAGAGATAGCATTAAAAAATTACTGAGCAGTGCTCAACAGTAAAGATTGTGTATAACATGGTAAAATGTGAGGTGTAGCACGCATATCGCCAAACGACTACTCGGGCAATTCCAATTTACAGAGTAATGTAAGAATAAGTTAACGACAATTTCTTCAGAAATCGTGCAGAGCATGCATCTTGTCAAATAATTAACATCGACATCGAAACTGAGCGGAAATTTTTATAGTTAAAGGTTTTCGCGCGTTACACCATTTTGTTAGACACAATACATCTCACATCTGGCTGTTAATATGTCGCAATAATTTAAGTTTAGGAGATATTTGCTCAATTATTCATTCACTCATGAATGTATACATAAAATTCCACTGGAATTAACAGACGTAGAAATGCATTCACTCTAAGGAATGAAGATAAATCACTATATTTTTGGACATAACAAGTAAAAAGATATTTTTGTGTACAAAGGTATTATGTATGATGGAACGTATGTACTTTTAGTTTATAGTAGGATTATTTTGACAACAATGTACAATTTACTCGATAATTAACCGACGGTTTTGAACGTGTAAGCAATAGAGAACTGTGTATAGTACCGTTACGCTAGTCAGTCTTTAAGATTAAATTTAATATGAAATACTATACAAGGCTTCTCTTACAAGACTAAGACAGGTTTTGAATGCTGGTTTTCATTTGTAACAAATCATCGGCGATTATCGTAGTTACACCTTACCTGCATTCACTGCAACTATCGATGGTCCTCGGTGCAAGGTTCAAACAAATTTCAATCAGTTTTCCGATAGTTTTCATCGGCGATGATAGGTAACAGGTTAAATATACTTTTCCACAAATTTCAACGTTTTCCGCCGGGGGACGAAACCTCGAACACGACCTACAGAATAGTTGCACAATACATGACCTGCAAATGTTTTGTTGGCAGAACTGCTCGTGCTCGTGCCACTTTATATATAAACAGTTGTTCCACATTCAAATATTGAGACCATTGGTGATAATAAAAACTGCGACGATGATCGCCGATGAAAAGAATAATCAGTGGTATAACTTAAGCCATAATGGTTCTGCATCTTGCAATTATTCTAACAAAATTCTCAACAAAGTTCTCCAAAGCCCTGTAGCACGCTACACTATTTCATTTTAGTAGTACGCGGTGTTCGAGAAAAGATGCATCACACAATGGTACGTCAAAAATTGCTGCAACGATTTTAGAAAGCAGAATTTGATTCTACTTACTGCAACAATTGCAGTTAAATTGAAGTACTATTGATAATTAACTGTATATTTAGATTACAACATACAAATAGCTTCGACTGTGGACACATGACGAGATCACCACTCGCACTTGTACTCATATTCCAGGGGGGGTAATTATTTTTGTAACTTCTTATTTTGCCGTGGGGAGGGACGCGTAATTAAAAATATAGAACGTACTGTTTGCTTTAGATAGCTTTGATATTAATGCTTTCTTACAACCTTTTACTTTGAGGTTTGCATATTGTATCGGATATAATTATTGTTCATGCATATTTCATTTCGACTAAGATTAGTTATATCAAAATCCAACATACTTCATACCAAATAAGTACTCAACTATTGGATTTTCAAATGAATCTGTAGCTTTACTAAAATTGACAATAAATACTATAAAGAATTGTCTATAATTTGTGAGCATAATCTACTTGAAGAATAAAGAAATTTGAAAGAAGTATATCTTGGTATTGTTCAGCTTGAGTAGTACGCGTTCTATTACATCTCTGACAAAAGACGCAAGCATTAATTTTGACTGCATACTTCATATTCATTCGGATCAACTAATTATTAGAAATCCTAACAGGGGGAGGAGTCGAAAAGACTGACTGTCGACTCAGGCCTTGTTCACACTGTACCGGATAACTTTCGTTCCGTTCCGAAAATCATACCGGATAGGCCGCGCGTTCACAATTGGAACGCTGTTTGTCGGCGCATTTTTCGTGCCGGAACGAACCCAAGACGGAACGCTTTCAATAGTGATATGGCACGTATCGGATAGGTTTTTGCGCCAAAAAAACCCTCGTTTGAACACCAAACTTCATCGTTCCGGAAGTAAAACTGCCAGTGACAGACCAAAGATGGCCCGGAACAAGTCGCCCCAGATTCCAACGGCCGGCGGGCGACACGAAAACGGTGCTATGCTGAATGACCTCTGTCCATTCGTGAGCCCGGTCCGTTCTAGCACCGTGTGAACAGTTGGGAACGACTTATGACGATTCCGTGCCGCGCGTGTTCACATTGGGAACAAAACACGTTTCGTTTCGGCGCAAAATCTATCCGGTACAGTGTGAACAAGGCCTCACATCCCTCAATAATTTTCGGCTCGAGTATTTACACTTCATGACCAATATCAATATAACTGGTTTCTAGCCTCAGTCGTCCACTCCCCCACCCCCACGTACGTACACACACACACTTTCCTCCTAATACGGTTTCTTTTATTTTCAGAGATATCCGAGATACGCTCCTTTTCCGAGAACAGTAACGTTAAATCGAGGCTAGGTGTGAAACTCCAGCAAATGTATGAAAATTAGCTTCGAAGCCTCGATTTGGCCATTTTGTTATCGGGAATTGGAGTGTATCTTGGAAACTGTTTAAAATTTATAAAACATAAAACAAAACGTTAAACTCAAAAATTTAAACTGCCAAATTTAACTATGACAGCTTTAATCAAAAGACGCACACAAATAGGCTAATCATTACTTTTGTGAGTCAATGAGTCAATGACTTACGAGCCATGAGCCAATGAGTTATTGACTCCTAACGCTAACCCTAACCCTAATCCTAACCTAACCCTAAAACTCACTTTTTCCGAGCCAACATCTTCCATGATGGCACATTTTCACAGCTAGGTTGGGCAAGACTGCTGACCAACTCATGAATTATTGACTCGTGACTCATTGACTCATAAAATAACGGTCCTCCACAAATAGTGCTCTCTTCCCGTTGTAAACATTTTGGGGTCGAACACTTCTGTAGAATGAGCAAAATGTCTCAAAAAATTAGATTGTCTTCTCTGTCTTGTCCTAAATGTGTTGACATCACACTGCTTTGGCAGCAAAAGAAGTTCCTATTTAGAATATCGAGATATATATACAAGTTATAGTTTCTCGATCTCAAGGACCCATTTCTATCCACCTGGCCTCAGTGTAGATCAAAGTAAATTTAACGGACACAAAACGGTTTCCTGACGTCATGTTTTTATCGCACTCGTCTCTTCTTGTTCCAAACTCAGCTTTACGTAATACATTCGGACATGTACGTTTCGCACGAGTGTCTCAGACCGGTTCATTTTGTTCATTTGGAAGGAACCAAAGCAATGACAATGTTTAGTGTTGCCCGTGAAATCATCGTTATAATTTGGCGGGAAACGGCGCGCACCAGTAAGTTGTGGCGCGAAAATGCAATGCATGCGCCAAGACGTGTGTTTTCTTGTAATGTCTTATCATTACACTAAAGCGTGATTGGCTAAGAAACGTAAGTGATTGCGTTCTTTTGTGTTTCGTCGGGGAGAAAGACATTACAAGAATAAAGACATTACAAAGACATGCAATCTACGACTTTAGTTAACACTCATAATTATTTTGGTTTCAAGCTTTCCTGTTGTATGCACGTGTCAATGAATAAATGAATGCACAACTTTTTCCACTGGTCTTCCCAAGAACTCTCATCGACTGTCACATACTGTAATTTGTGTTGACAACGTATGATAATTCCGTTTCTATAAAGAAATTTTCAGGGTTGACAATATCATTTCTTTGATAACTTTATTTCTAAGTATAACTTACTAAAATAGTTTTAACAACCGATAGTAACAGTAAAGTTCGGATGAACAGGACAACTGTACATATATATTCATCCGTATTATATCATTCGAACTTCGGTTGCCTGCTGAACTTCCTAACCCGAGATAAGTGAAAAAGTTACACTCAAAATAGGACTGTATATAACGGGATCAGTTAGAGTTTTCCGCCATCCTCGGGTAACGGCGGCAGTCCGTTGGGAGAAATTTCCCACTCCCCCACTTCCCTCGCCTGGCAGATTGTCTTTGTGTTAGGGTCGGTTCCAGCAGGTGTTAGCTCAAATGTTCTTAGCTCTTGAGGTAAGTTAACATGCTTTCACACTTGGTGCTGTGTCAGGGTGCGTGAGGAATATGTGCCCGAGCGCAAATTTGAGCAGTGTTCGAACACCCATACAATGTCGATTCTACTAATAACCCGTGCTTTGATTTTCGTCTAATTTTTCTTTGATTTGCGCATCAGTAGCCTGAACGACCCATAGTCCTGGGCTAGACAAAGGTACTACACTCGTATGCCAAGTGTGAACGCGATGTTACCTAATTCTCTGTATATGGCCGTTGTTTATGCCGTTGATATGCAACGATGGCCGTTGATATGCAATGATAGCCGTTGATATGTAACAGAAACAACCGTCATCTAATAATTACACTAGATATGTAATGATGATGGACTTACAGGTCGATATTTCCTACATAATATTCACCCGATCATACATTGTCAGGCTACTTAAATATTTAGAGTCAGTTCATATATATTCTAACGACAAAACGAAAACGCATAACTTCTCTCTGATACACAATGGCTGTCTTGATATAACCACTTCGTTGATGTTAACACAACTTGCTTCACGTACATAGATACACACACTTAATTACACATCATTAATGTACATAATCATATACACACTGTGAAACACAAGCGCTGCGCACATGCGCATAAGTACACACGTACCCACGCACACACAGGGACGCAAAAATATGAATGTTAACATAATCTCTAGATCTCTCTACCCTGTGACTAGTCAAAGCAATCCTAACCCTAAACATCATCCTAATCCTAATCGAAAATCTTAACCCTAAACCTAGCCCTAATCCTAACTGAAAGCTAACCCTAATCCTAACCCAGATCTTAATCCTCACCCTAAAAATCTAACCCTAAACTCTAATATTAATCCAAAGTTTAACACTAACAATTATGTCTCGACCAAGCACAGGATAGGGTTAACTTTCATATTTTAAGCCCTGTGCTTAGTCAAAACAGTCCTAACTCTAACCCTAAACCTATCCCTAATCTTAACCCAAAACCTAACCCTAATCCTAACCCGCATCTAATCCCCTAACTAGCCCTAAACCTAACTCTTAACCTTTGTTGTTAACTATTATATCTTGGGGTAACTTTTTTATTTCTTCACAGGGACACACATGTAAACTATGGTCATTTGTACAAATACACACATATGTAAAACATTCACGCACACGAACACACACATTCACAAACACGCCACGTATGCGCACAACAACAACAACAACAACAACAACAACAACAATACAACAACAATACAACAACAACATATTTTATTTTCCACCACCACATGCACCAATAAATCAACACAAATGGCAACTTACATAATAAGTTATCGTGACTTATATACACTAACGCAACGGTCTACAATGTTTACCCAGGAAACCTTGCAGTCAAATAATTTGCTCATGGCCAAAATACAGATCAACATTATTTTAACTAACAACCAATCATGCTAGCAGCTCTATGCGAGTGACTGATCGTGTTGCACCAAACGCCATAACAGCGACTGATTATTTTTCGTGTTGGCGTCCAGCTTGTGTTGCAAATCTAGATACTCTCTTGCCGCTCGAGTGCACAATAACAAAAGACCATATAATATTGGCGTAATACATTAGTTTAATATTCACGTTTCGTGCGCTGTACTCTTTCGATTCTGATTGGTCTATATGTACCACGTGGTCATTGTGTACCATATAAAAAGTATAATGCACTAAAATATCGTTGTTGTTGTTGTTGTTGTTGTTGTTGTTGTTGTTGTCGTCGTTGCCGTACGTTATACTTTTTATCGCATGGAAACAGTTATAACAGACAAACGGGAACACGAATGGTTTTATTTCCCTCAACAAATTTAGTTGTTTTCACTTCGGTTCACCCGAGTTCATTATCTGCCAGCATCTCATGAATGAAGTGTGTCTCGTGTTGTTGTTTTGTTGTAGTATCTTGCAGCGAACTCAACTTGAATATTAAATATGTTAAAGCACTCTTGCACGTGCTTTGTCCGCGAATACATGAATTCGTCCTATGCATAATGAACTCAAAATGTGTTCATAGTTAGTGTGCTCGACTAAAGCCTCGTGCAGTACTCGTAATTACCCGTTCATTGCACACTCAACTCACGTATTTGCCGACAAAGCACGCGCAAGAGTGCTTTAGCCTCTAAATATCACACACACACACACACACACACATACGTACACACTCAGTCACTGATAATCTCATATACAACTCTATTCAATACAGCTTCTTCAGAGTGTTATCCTTGAGTTCTCGGTGTTCTATCCAAACTGCTCTGGTCAAATGTGTCTATATCACTTCTATATTCATAAGTCTTCGTTCCAGTCTCTCTAGTGGTCTTTCATTGAAGCCCGCTTAAGCTGCGTGACTTTGGATATGATCTTAAGGGCTGGGCCTAGCTTCATGTTCATAGCCACGACCATGTGTTCCTCTCTCAGCAACATTAGTGCCTGACCATCAATCTCCTGACCGACAAATGCGTCCGCGTACTCAGAACAGCCAGTTAGGGACCTGGTTACCAGAACAAAGAGTTTAACCGAGGCTCAATAGGGCATTTTCACGATGTCATCATTTGACTACAACTACCAGAATCCTTTTCACTTTTCCTTTCTTATTCAGATCAACAAAATCCTTTAAGAATATGAACACAATAGCCTTAATTTTCATGGACAAAGGAGTTCCTAAGTTCCTAAGTTTATTAACTCTTATGCAGCTTTCGCTAGTCAAAGGAGAGCACAAAGGATTCTGGTAGTTGTAGTCAAGTGATGTGATCGTGCAAATGTCCAACTCAATAACCAAGTGGAGCTATTGTCCTAGACTTCTGAAACAATAATTCCTCTTGTAAATCACAAGTGTAAAAGCTTTATTGAATTGGTCCCGAGTGACTTCTCCTTCATGGGTTGGAAATAAAAATTTGTGCTGCCAATGTAGGTCAAGTAGCTCAGTCCCATTTGTGTAGATTCTGGCCTAATCGACCGGTTAGTTCTCAAATGGTACGCGACAACTATCGGAACTGGTTCTGCTCATGGATTACAGCCGCTCAGTTCTCGCGTTACGCGCAGCCAGGGCGCGGGAATTTGGCGAGTTTTGGCGGGAAAAAACTGGTGTACGTCTACACTCTTCATTTACAACAGCAAGAACCAGTACTCTCGGACTGACCCGACCAATGGAAAGAAAGCAGAATGCTAGCAATAAACTCTTCTACCGTTTTTCACCGTTTACCATGATTTTCTGTTGACTTCTTATTCAATCAACAATTGACATACAATTCTGTAATATCGCTCAACAGATTTTATTCAGAAACACAGCTTGACATGACTGACAGGACTTAGTAGTCGGTTCCCCACATTTTCAAAACTGCACTATGTTTGTTTCATTTTCATAAAACAACATTTCAGAGCCAGCAGAATACGAATGAAATTTCACTGAGTTTTAATACCAAGTTGAATTGATCTAGTAACCGAAAATAAATACTTTATCATGAATGTTTTAACAAGGTTAGTGGGAAAAAATAACAGCTGCTAAGAATGTCATGGTGTTATCTAAATCTTGTTCTTACGCTCAATAAGTATTCAACAAAATCATTTGGTATTCTACAACATTATTCAAAACTATTCAATATTCGTACAAGGTAATAATTGGACATAAAACCAAGAAACCGAATATTTGTATCATAGTATACAGCAGGTCCGTCTATTCATCTGATAGAAAGAGTTCTTCCATGATATTCATTGATATTACTCAATTAATATTCAGAAACAACAATTATGGCAGCACAGGACCCGCATCTCCCCTTTAAGTTATCCCTTCCAGTTAACCAACTACTCACCTGATGAACTCCGCCACCTGTTGAACGCTCCATTTCGCAGCCTCCACGTTTTCATACAACCAAAGAGGTTCTACGTCGTTTCTACTCCAGTCGAAGTTCATATTATGAATCGCATCTGTCGAGCAAAACACGATCATTAACAAAGGAAATAGCCAAACGTTGCCTGAAAACAATATTTGTGGCGATAGCTCGCAAAAAATTGATGTACTCTGAGGTCTTTACGTTAGGAACGCGAATGTACGTTTCATCATGTCGAGTGATGTTTCTGCACGTACTTCTGTATTACAGACGAATCAGTACTTTCAGTTAAATTTGTGTTATTTTTCGACGACAACAAATTATCTTTCAATTTATGATTTCGTCTGAAAACAATTCGCTGTCACTCTGACTACAAATTATTAATCTTTTAGAGCACTTCTGTTTGATGATTAAACGATAAACTTGCTCGTCTTCAATTTTATCGAACTCTACAAGAAACCAAAAGGAAAGTTTTCTTACTTTGAAGTCTTCCATTTTGTGGCATTTTACAGCAGAGCCACAAGGAAAATCCAGTGAAATCCTGAATGGTTTTCGTTCTCTATTGTTGGATAATCTCAAACAAAGCAACATGTGTATTTGCATAGGCTCCCATAGTTACAATGAGAAAGTCAATTGTAAACGGCAACAAAACATGAGGTCACGACTGTTTAAACTTCAACCACGTGTTACCACAGAACGATTATTGAAATAAATACGACAGTGCATCTGCCATTTATAAATCACAATCAAACAGAAGTTGTTGAAATAGTCTGTCAGTCATCATTCCTGTAACACATTTTTAGGTAGTTTTTAAGTTTATTTACTTACCTTAAACAATTACTACTATAATTAATGAAAAACAAGTCGGGCCTATATAATTAAAGACGCTCTCAAGAACAGAAGACATGTTCTAAGGGTGCATTCGTTTGGGATATTCTTATTCCGGAATAGGAATACACGGAATATATTCTGGCCATTCTGCTACCTGGAACAGAATACACAGAATGTATTCCAAGTATTCCGGAATAGGAATAGCTCCCAAACGAACGCTTATTCCGATTTATTCCGACTATTCTTATTCCGGAATAGTTCCAAACAAACGCGCCCTATATTGTGTATTAGTATCGATAATATATTATATATATTCCATGTTAAATATTTAAGAAAGAGAAAGCATTTCCTTGTTTTCCATCGAGATTTGTGTGTAAGTTTGAGAGAACAAGAAATAGTTGTTGTAGCACGAGCCAAAGGCAATTGTTTCCGTAGCTATTTCGCATTATTATTATAATTATTATTCTCGGACACATGCCATATCTGAATGAAAACACGGGAAATCGATTTTGTCTTTCTTTTACAAAATAAACGCAGCCATGTTTTCCATTGAGCTATATGGTAAACGGAGTTCAACCAATCAGCACGCGCGGTCACACATTTTATCTTGCATGTCTATTTTATAATGAATATAGTCACCTGATGAGGGCAGGATTGCCGAAAGCTAGTGAACAAGAACAAGAATACAACAGAAGAACACAGAGGGAAAGAAGAACTCATACGAGAAGATGTATATCCAATCAACCACGTGTGCCCAACAGAGAACTCTATCAAGTTTTTTTTAAAATGAATATTCTGAAAACTTGTGATCGCATAAACGCACTCATTGTCGAAGCATTCCACATTTGAAATCGTTTTTCTTTGTTATCTTTACTGACATTTTTAAAATACAAATACAATTTAGATAAAAGATAAGAGATAAAAGAAAAATACTCAATAAATAAAATGTGATATATCTGAATGTTACCTTTCAATTAAACGATCACTCACACAAGGGTCTCTTCCAACAATCAAGGCTCATACACCGACAACTAAATCAGATTCGCAAAATGTCTATTTCAATTTATCAGTGTATGTCCATGTTTCAAGTCTTTTTGGTGTTTGGTCAAAGCTAACAGTCCTTCCCCCTCCCCCCTGATGTCTTATTAAATAGTCCATCTGGTGCAAAACGGTTAATTTAAATCATTTGATGTCATCATTAGGGGCTTTGATTGATTTGAATTTTTGAACTATCTAAAACGGTGTGCTGTAGCAAGTCGTATATGCACGCAATTAAAGAGTTTATTTTATTATCCATGTCTTCTGGTTCAAAACGGAGAAGTTGCAATTACCTGAAGGTAAGTTCTCATGACTTTCTATACAAACGTAAAGTTTTGCTGTTGCTGATGGCAAGATTGTATTCACGTTCGTTTTGCACTATTCCGGAATAATCGTTAGCTTGGCAACTGTTCCTATTCCGGAATCCTTGAAATATATCTGTGTATTTTGTTCCAGGTATAGAAGTATGGCCAGAATGTATTCCGTGTATTCCTATTCCGTGATAAGAATATCCCAAACGAATGCGCCCTGAAGAAAATGGTTTATCCAAAATGATTAAAATATTAAGCAAAGACATTATGTTGTCTTTGTCTTTGCAGTCTCAATTAATTAATTAACGTGTGTGTAAATCATTAAAGAACAAGTACTGGAACAAATCGAGCCCATTGTTAAAAGCAGTGTTTTCAGTTTTATTTAGCAAACGTTGCCCATGATCCTATATATTATTTACAGCGCACACGATTTGTATTCAGTAAAGGGAGACATTAGCTGTAATGCGTTTATTACAACAAACATTCGTGTATCTGATTTTGAAATTGAAAAAGGGCTGGCCGGACTTTCGTAATATGTATTGTTGTTGTTCTTAATGATGATGATTACAGTTGAACCCCGATAATTCGAAGTCTCAAGGGAAACGAAAATACTTCGAATTAGCGGGGTTTCGAATTATCGGGTTCAAGTATAAATACACCAGTTTTACCCTTGTATAGCTTTATTTACATTATTATCACAATATTGATGAAGAATTTGTTGTCTCTGATTGTTTTTAACACGTTTTTTTCGTTTTTGGTCGCCCCATCAACTAGACAGTATGTCAGTCAGTCAATTATCTGATTACAAATCGTGTTTTTAACAAGACAATGTTGATGTAAAGGAACTGTGAATTTTCAAAGCACAATCCCACTGTACTATCATCATTTTTGTGCGAACAAAACACAGAAAATTTCTACTAAAACAATTCTACAACTCACTTTCGTTTTATATTAGTTGTAATCCACAAGGCTTCGCCTCATGGATTAATCACTAATATAAAACTGAAGTTCGTTGTATCACTGCTCATAGTCTATATAATGTCTACACTTCCAAAACAGCAAATTTGTCAGTGGTTCCAAATAAGATTTATTTTGTTATAAAAGACCACTCGTATTCATCGCAGATGCACTTATTTAGCAGTTTCCCAATTCCCAATTCCGAAGCAATTTAACAAACATTAAGCTTGGAATATCCTGCCGAACCATTAGAAGCTTAATTTGGCAGCTGCGAGTATTGAAATGATTTCTTTTGAAATTTTAGTAAAGAAACTGGAATAATCTGGGATCAGCTGAATTTTGGTTGGCGATGCACGGAAAGGAGATGTTCGAGGAAAACTGAGAAAATTTGTTTTAAGATTTTCTTCGCAAAGAAATGGCTACGAATTGAGGGAAGAGAAAAATTATAAAGCTTTTGACTAACCTAGATACTGTGAGAAACTAACAAGTACGAAAAATTCAGACAAAAGTGTCTACGGTTTGTACAGTTATATGTCTCCGTTTTTGCAAGATTGCACTAATTTGGAATCTGCTACCATTCTAAATACATTTGACCTTGAATATTAATTAGTGTGCTCAAATTTCGGTTCAAGGTAGTTTATCAAATATGAGGTTTTTGTTGCTGTAGCTTTCAAAGTATTAGTATTGCTTTTCAACGAAGTTAAAAATTTTAACGAGTTCAGAAACTTCATTCTGCTAATATAATCTTCTGATGCTTGATTGTTATGAGGATATTGAGGATTAAAGTTTTAGCGTTGAATTGATTATTATTATTTGCGAGTAGTTTACAGGAAATGTACAGAATAACAAACATTCACTTCACTTCAAAATTTAGTATCTTTTATTATAGATGATCTCCAATCACCGGAACGGCTTCTCTCTAGTCATCAGTCTGTTGTATAAGGCCAATTAAAGAATATCCTGGATTGATCACGCGTCATCAGCAGCCACATCCATTTTCTCAGCTGCAGGATTCTTTCTTTATGTTGTACTTCCAGGAAATGTAGCTACTAGTTCATACTCAAACTCGTTTTCTAAACAGTGAAGAAAACTGGATCATGCAGATGAACTTAACTTTGTCATCTCGACGTATGCCACAAAATAACACAAATGGCTTTGAACTGCAAGCAATGAACGCTATACTAGTGAGTATTCTAGATATAGTTTTTGTTAGTTTTTCAACTGAAAGCTTTGTTAGTGATTTTGGTACGTATCTAAAGAAGTTGTGCCTTTAGTAGTATGAAAATTTGTTGCTTGATCCTTCTCATATTCTCTCTAGAACAAACAAACGTGCTTCCATCATCAACATTTGAATTTTTTTAAAAATATATCAATGTATAAATTGATAAATCAATTTGTTAAATCGATAGTACCACGGCATAGCGCATGCGACATAATATATCTCAAATCCAACAAAAACAAGCTAATAATGCTACAAATGACTAATATGAGCTCATACAAACTCCAAATTCCCAGCACACTATTTGGTCAGATGACCGGTGTTAGAAGGCGACTGAGACAGATGGCATTAATGTGTTATTTTGAAGCGAATCAAGTTGTTAAAATAGTTCCCAATTGCATCGAACCTCGACGAATATCGTTGGTCAAAGGTTTGCTTTTCCAAAATGTACGTTATTTCATTCAATATTCTTTAGTTATCGAACCTAAAACTCTATTTTCAGAAATCAGAATTTTTTTAGTATAGTTGTGAAACTATCTATTTATTAAAACCTCTGGTTTTTGGTTATCTAATTTCTAGCTATTTGACTGCTTCCACTAGAGATGGTTTTCAGCTTATGGAAAAAACGCAGGTGTTTCAAGCTGTTCTTGAAATGGAGGTAAACATTTAAATCCCATTCACTAAATTCCACAAAATGTTACACAAGAGTTCCAGTCCTGGATATTGTTGGATATTAAATCATTAGAATCAACAGTTCAGATAATCCAAGACTATTCTTGTTTCTTTATTATAATTTCACAAAATATAATTTAGGGGCGACTACACTCGGCAATTAAAATTCAAACTCTGTAGAATATGGATACACATGCGAAATATCAAGACGAACTGAGTTGGCATATTAAAAGTAGAGAGGATTCGTGTTACACTAGCAGGCCAAAGCTTTCTAGGTTAAGGCTTAACAGCTAATTGAACATTTTTATGTAAAGCCTTTTTCTAAAATGCGTGGCGAAGATGTAACATTATCCCTAAGACAGAAGGGGGGTGGGGGAGGGGATATTTGGACCCCCCCCCAAAAGGTTTTCGACCTCAAAATTTTGCCGTACGACCAATCGCCAAAATCTTTCTAACAAATATAGCCAGATAATGAGCAAGTGTTTTGACACTAATTAGATGACGTCAGCACTAATGACGTCATAGGAAAAATTATGCAAATTAGATTTTGCTTTCAGAAATTGAAAAAATCACTAAAAATTGCTCTAGAATCCATTTCTTAGTTTTTTTGGGGTAATTTCATAGTTTTAGCGTGAAAAAGAGTTCCCATGGAAATTAATTAGTAGCTCGTGTACTAATTGCATGTCAAGTGGAATGGTTTAATTCCTAACGGTTTGAAATGAGTAGGGGGATCCAAATAGCCCCCTTATGCCTTCGTGTTACTCAAAATGGCTAATGCCTTTAAGGGTTAATTAATATATAGCATATGTTTTTGAATTGAGCAACTAAAAAACTATACAAATACTAGAACATATAAATAACAGTTTAACAGTTTCTAAACGGATATATTTTTTTACATTCTAGAACGGAGTGTGGAAAGGTGTAGGAATACAACCCAAAGGGTTAACGAGTTCCTACAGCTTTAATATATATTTAGCATGAAAATGTTATAGCCTGTAGGGCAGGCGGTTTTGTGATTTATCTCGTTGCTGCACAGGCAGCCCAAGCTGGTAGTTAGTATATATAGTTATATGCAGATAGACGGATACTCGATAGTTTATCGATTGAGTCAAATTTACTAGAGTTTGTATGGGATAAATATCGCTTTTCGTGAATGATATATATTTGATGCAAATGACACAAATAAGCTTAATACCTCAATTGTTGCTTCCTTGTGTCCTGCTTGTACATTTTGAGGCCATTAGAACTACCAGCTTGGGCTGCCTGTGGTTACTGGTTCAATTGCGGGAAATAGAAATAGAATTTTCTTTTTTTGTTTCGCGAAACATCAATCTTCAGTTCGACGCCATTTTGTTTTTCCATCAGCGGTTTCGTGTCAGTACTTCGTGTAGTACACAACAACGTGTCATAACGGAACGTGTCATAGCAGAAACGACCTTGATCCTTAACGACGAATGCGCCAAAATATAGATATAATTTTTTATGTGGAGCGGATATTTAGAACAAATTAAACCTTATGGTTTAGCTGAAATTGTCAGGACAATAATCACCTCTAGTAGGGTTGGCAAAGAAACAAGGCAGTCTTTGGTAATGGTATTTTAGGATAATATAATGTTAAGGTTCTCCGTCCACCTCAGAGTGGGTTAAAGCAATAAACATAAACAAACAAACAAACAAACAATAAACAAAGAAGAGTAACTGAGGACAATAAAGAAAACTCTAATGGATCATCTTATCTTAAAAGTTATACGTTGGGATTATATTTGATAAATTACGAATTTGAAATGACAAATTATCCCAAGCGGAGCGAAGCGAAGCTTGGAAGGTTACGCATACTGTGGTACAAAATCTCTTGTCTGTCTTGTCTGTCTTGTCTGTCTTGTCTGTCTGTGATTTTGTGTTCCGCTTGGAAGGTCACGTATACTGTGATACAAAAGCTATTTTCTGTCGTGTCAGTCTTGTCCGTCTGTGATTTTGTGTTTACACTTGTTTACGGGAACTGGTCCTATGTCCATGGATGAAATTGAATGAG
>JANVCJ010117268.1:0-16556 GCA_026413505.1 Epizoanthus ramosus
CGTCCCCCCCCCCCCCGCGCCGCCCGCCCGCCCCCCCCCGGGCCCCCCCCCCCCCCCCCGCCCCGCCCCCCCCCCGCGTAAATGAGTATTCCCCATTTTGCCCCCCCCCCATGCCATAATAAATGAAAGGCCCTTTACCCATGGCATGGCCATGATAACTATTTTTAAAGATCTATATTTATATCCGATCTGTTTCATTTATGTCAAAGAGACCAAACCCTTGATGCATGATAAAGCAACGCAACAAAGCTATAATCAGTGTAACTTCTGCATAGTGAATGTTTGTACACTGCATTCAATATCAACCAATCACCTCGCTTTTAAGAATAATTGGATAGTCTAAAAAGATCTCAAGAAATTATGCTGAATAGTGATCCTGCTCTCTTCTAGTGTGTTCCGTTGTTAAGGTGGCTCTTGATGGTTTTCAAGTTTTCTCAGTTAACACATTTTAAAAAACCTACTGACATTACTAATCGGACATTATTGGAGAAAGTTGGATGTGACAAGTACGTATCTTCCTTGAAAATTTCAGTTTGGGGGAATTTCAGTTGTTAGCTGTTACTATGGCAACACACTCGGTGTTTTTAACAACCACCTTTAAAAGCAATAAACACATTTTCCTTAAAATTCCGACAGTGAAAGTTTTTTAAATTTTCACCGATTGTGTTAAATGTAGAAAATTAAAACGTTTGTCACGACAGTTTTGTTCCACCTTAATTTGTTGAAAATTTAAGGTGGCACCAAACCTTGTTGACTATAAAATAATAAAAGATGAAGTTCACCGACTCCTTTTTTGCGGAAAAAGCCATTGAATGTCAAAAATAGGGTGTGTATGTGACCCTAATGGGTTGTCATGGAGACCATAATTAAATTGGAATATAATTTTTGATATTCTACCATCGCTTGAGAAATAACTGTTGGTAATCTTCCATGAGATGTTGTAAAATCACTTGTCAATATAATAATAATTTACAAACTAACTAAAGCCACGTTTTGAGTTAGCGTGTAAAGATGTCTAAGGACTTGGATAGTGTTGCGAGAAAAATAGTCCTCACGCAGAATATCACCTTAATTAATGATATCAGTCATTATTGATGAATGTGAAATAACCATAGAAAAACACTAGCTCATTCTTGTTCTCCAAAGTTTCTACTCAAGCTATGTATATCCTCAATTCTTGTCTTTTTAGACGAGAATTTAGCCTGGATATATCCTCAAAAGTTGGATTTTTAGACTATCAATGAAATTCTTTTTAACTCATTAAATGCTCAACTTTGCTATATCCTCAACATTGTTGCATTCCTCTGGTATGGAGATGGAGAGCGGATATGCCAAACACTGCAATGGGTTCCTAAGATGTTATAAATGCCCTTAACGTTTTCCTCCAGTCGCTTCTTCTTCCATTTCGTGCTTTTGTGCCGGTTCTCTTTCAGCTTCCTCTTCTTTGATATGTACTGGCTATTAATTCCCTTGAAGACCACTTTGAAAGTCTCCTATTTTTCTTCAGTTCACTCAGAGAGTTTGGCCTCAATTGACAAGGTTAAAAAGTTATACTGACACTGTGTTGGTTGAGAAGGGGTCACTTAAAAAAGTATGTTTGGAGGGGGCCACTTTAAGCAAATGTGGATAGAGAGGCCATGCCCATTTCTTGAGAAGGCACCCTAAATTGCACCCCCCCCCCCAACCTCATAAAAAAATATATGCGTCATGTGTTGTCATGTGATCAAAGTTGTTGGCTTTGAAAGAACAACTATCTCGCCAACTATCCATCCTGGTATACGGCCAGTGCAGCAACGCGTAGATGGAGCCGATCCTCTAAAAGTTGACGTACCAGAAAATTATATGAGTCGTTCATATACTTTCGGATTTAAATTGACTTAAATTCTTGGCCTGTTAGGTCTTAGAACTTTGACTGCCTGTTCTCCCAAAATGCCAAAAAACCCATTTCCGACAACTATACTTTCTCAGGTAGAGCTTGCCCCCAGAGCCCTTTCATGCCTTGTAATACCTCGCATACTTTCAATTATAGTTTTGCTTCATGCACCTACAGAATAAGTGCAGGACATATATGGCCCCGGGACATTCCGAAGTATATCATACGTACAAATATGGCGATTTGAAATTTCTAGTAATAGCACATGTCCATTCACTCGCAGGGAAAAAGTTCAACGCTCGTATATAAAGACACAATAAACTTGCATTTATCGTTTCGTTTTAGTGTTCATTTAGTAATCGCTGTGAGATATTTGTATGCTGTTATATAGTAACATCTTCAACGAGCTGTGTTTTTAATCCTTTGCTATCCAAAAAATGTGTGTGTTTAATCATTTTATTGGAAGTTAATCCTTACGCTGATTAAGATTTGATCCAAAGTAAGCGTCTGAATTACAACATAGTACATCACTTTCACTATTGCTTCATGGCGTGATACGGTTCTTCCAGTTTTGCTTGTTATAAAATTTTGTGTATAGCACAGGACAAAATTAAAATGACATTGAAAATGGTTTCCTATCAGGTAAGATATATGAATAATTATCTAATAGCTTTCGTGACTTTGCCGTCTCCTTCTCTTTGTCTTATTTCTGTCTAGTTTGCATCTTGATTTCAAAGAGTTTATGAACCCTTCAATTTTCTGTAGAGCATCTGTTTGCCCACAAGTTAATCTCTCACAATATCTTGCTCCGCCTTTCTTATTTAGGAGCGAAATATAATATCTTCTTCTTCGCGAAAGAAGTGTACACATAACTACACGAGGGTTACAACAGGATTAAGAAATGACTTAAAGATGTTTTTGTGTTAAGACTAAAGTATTTTCTTTCTTTCTTCCGTTTACTTTCATTTATTTAATAGAGTCAAAATAAATGCATGGTCATTAATTCGCTATCAATTAGTAACTTGGTTTTAATATCCTACAGCCATTGCTGACGACGGTTTTTGACGTTTCATTCTGTAAACTGTCACAGATCTGTCCCAGTCATACAAATAATTTGCACCATTCAAGAGGAAATTGGCCTTTACAGGTCTACAAGATTAGATTGTGTTGTTGGCTGTATTTCCAGTACTGAATTAAGTTTAAAGAGAGGCAACATTTGGTTATTTCAAGGTAAGCTTGCCACACATCTCTAAGCACTATTTTCGAATTCCTCTTTCTGTATAATAGTTGAAACTAAGTTTAAACAATCGTATTTTTCTGTTTTCTGTTTGTTTGGTGCATGCATTTGTTCACACACCCTTGCTGTAACTATTTTTAACAAAATGATAAAACAATTGATCAATCACCATGCCATTCTTAAAAGTGTCTAATAACTATGTCTGACTTTGTTTTTCATCAGTCTTTCGATATACTGAACTAGAAAAGAAATATATAAGCTAAATTTTTGCATAACAAATTGGCTTTGTGGACATTGGTAAAACTGACTTCTGCATATTAAGGCATGTGCCATAAATATCATTCACTTCATACTTTAATATGGGATTGTTCTATGATCCAAACGAATCGCAATTCAGTAGCATTTGAATTTTTGTAAATTTGATTTTTTACCGACTAGCAAAAAAACTGATCACTGACCTATTCCAAAAGCACTATAGTTGGAATGACCACACGTTGTACTCGATCTTGTCACTATTATCTGAATATATATGACATCTAATGGGAATATAACACATCTGAATGGGATCGAATGGGCCATCTTCCTTTTCATTAGCTCTTTCTATCGACGTCGTTTTATTTATGGCGAAAGTGTTTTCTTTACAAGATCATCAGATGCTACATAATGTCGTCAATTTAATAATTTGTTTGTTGTTCTTACTAATTAGCATTTGAATCGCTCACGCGCTTCTATGGACCATTACTGCCTTTGTTTTCAATTCACACAGGTGGCTTGATTTCTGTCTTATGCTTGGTATCTTGTTTCTCTGGTTTGATTTCACTTGCAATTAAACATATTATTAGTCTGCAGTTTTACTTTAGTAAGACAGATTTTGCAACGAAAGGAAAGCAATGCAAAGAACGATAACTGATGTGAAGGGTATGAACGTATAGAAACCACTGGAATGATTCACAAGTTTCAATGTAGATTTCTATGCTTTTGAAATTTCGCAACCAAAAGAAATGGATCAAAATGGGTTCAGTTTGCTTATGCCGCGTTGTTGAAGCAAAATTCCTCCTCAATACGTCCTTCCTTTCACCCTTGTAAACTTGTCACTGATTATGCACCAAAAGCTGATACCTTATCAGGTTTAACACAATTTCAGATATTTTCTATCAGCTTGCAACAAGTGTTATATTTCTAACTTCCCCTTCATAGCAACATCAAGCTACTTCGTTTTCATACCACACAAAACAGACTAAGTAAGTAAGTAAGTAAGTAAGGAAGTGAGTAAGTAAGTAAGTAACTATTTAAGTGTCAAATCTTCTAGCTTGTATGAGCTAATTGGGGACACTGCCGACACTGGGCGTACGGTTTAACGTCCTTATCCGAGAAGACGTGAAGGTCTAACCATTTACAGATGTTAAAACAAAGGCAGCACCTTCTCCTCAGTTATTTTAAGACCCTGAGTGTTGGTCCGGCCGGGCGGCTCACACCACCGACCTCCCGCATGTAAGACCGATGCTCTACCAACTGAGCTAACCGGGACCTAACATGTTTTAGGGCAACATGCAATATGCATAAACAAAGCTTTTGAACAGTGGAATACCTCGCCTGCTGCTGCCGATTACTTGGTAGCTTTAGGAAACTCCAACGGAAACGGTATTTCCTCTTCTGAAATAAAAAAACCCTATGAAGAAGTATATCTTGAATCAGTACAAAACCATATATAAAATGTATTTAATAATACATTTGGTCATACCGAGAGAGGAAAACGGAATAACTTGTATTAAAGTATATAACTCGTTATGTTTTCATCCTCACTCAAAATATCACTGAAATAACCACAGATTCCTATCAGTAAACTGGGCGAAAAAATTCGAGAATAAGTCGAACTTAAATCGCCTATGTTTTAAAAATCATATAATACTAAACAAAAACAACCGATTATAAGATTTAGATTTCACAGGAAATAACGTTGGTCAGATAAGAACGAGTTTGGCACAATCATTTAACATAGTATCTAAGCGCAATGTTTTTCATGCCTGAATATCCCATTCGAATTAACTTTTCCAAAACGATTTAAACTACAAGTTACATGCTGGAAGGAAGCTTCAATGGAATGTCGGTCGATCTTAGTGAAAGTGGATATGTGTGAGAGATTTCTAGATTTATTCCCCTATTCAGGAATCTAAACACACACAAACCGTGCATTTAGCGAACAAATCTTTGGAGCTTCCAAAATATTTAAGATAAGATGCAAGCTCATATTTCGATCTGAAATACGACCACAATAAAACAATATTTCTTGTATTATTAATTGAAAAATTATTTGTCCTTGCAATTTTCTTTGTTAACACCAAGAAAGGCTATAATAGGGTAGGAAAAATTACAAATGTTTTACTCTCATCATACACATCGTGTTATTCTGGCGCAACTACAAAACCAGTTTCACCCTCATCACCACCTCATTTCAGTTTGTCTCAATAATGGCCCTTTTCCCAAACCAATATGCCGACAAACTGAACTGAAGAAGCCCTGAGGACAAAATTGGTTGTACACTCGCCAAAATAATATGAAATTGTGTGTTGGTGGTAACACTAGGAATGTTTTCTACTTTATTATGAACAATATTTTCTCTCAAAAACTAAATTTACTTATTGTCACATACGTTGTTACAATATGTTTCTAGCACTTGTCTTAAACATATATAGGAAAGTGATAATAAATTGATACAACAGAATAAAGATCTATCTTCTTGTACAAACTCTACGATTTTTTTTTATTTTTATCATGATGTAGGAAAGAAAAAAATATCAACTGGTCCACCTAAACAGAGAGACAAGATTCACTGAATATGCAACAAGAGAACCGTTAAAGCAAATCTGCCTCTAATACAGACACCTTCTGACTGAAATAGACGTCGGTAAAATGATTTATTAATTCACGCCAAATACTCACTTTGGTTTTGTTCTAAAACCGGACCCTCATCTAAAATTGCACTGAACAGATATCGTCGTATATCTTCAATTGTATCTTAACAGGCTGATAACCATATTTTTCAGTCGGCTGATCTGATGTACAGACACTCTGGATTCTCAGTCATCGTGATATCAGTTTAAAGTGTAAAATACATTCCATTTCAAATAAACTGTATAATAAGTCTAATACATGGTAAGAATTTACTGTTAACAAAGAAAAAGATTCACTTTATCACAATTATTGAAAGTGGCAGCTATAAATGTACTGCACGAATAAAAGCCACTTGAATCATGTCAAAATTTGTTCTTATTTTTCTTATTTTGACCATTTCTAAAATAAATGGCGTATTCTATCTTCAACAATGCATAGTGGTAATGAAAGCAATAATCTCACAGATCTTTACTACAGAAGAGAAATCTTCTCATTAGATACAAACTACTGCAACTGTTCTAGTTCAATACCAGATTTTAACCATATAAGAACGTGTGTGACTCGGAGTAAACACTGCTCAGTGCCTTGCTATAAATATTAAATCTATTCCCATGACATTTAATATAATTTTGGGATGTTTAAATAGCTATGAAGTGACTGATTCCCTATACTGGATTAATAACGCGTGCCATACTTAGTTGTTGCAATCAGCCACAGCGCTTTGGCAACACCTATTAAAAACAAGATCTTCGAGTTTGTTTCTTCTTTTCCACTGTTGAACAGTTTCATAAAATACGGACAGATACATCATTAGTGTTAAGGAGTATATTCTATTCCATTTCCACTGTCTCAATAAGTGAAGTAATTATATTCCATTTAGTACAATGTTACTCCAGGGATAAAATACACCTTGAAAATTGTCAAAGATTCAAAAACGTACGGAAATGGTTACCGCATCAAATCTTGGACAATACATTATTTTAGTGAATTTAATCGCGGTACGAGTTTCTAATAAATTAATGTGTTTCTAAAACTTCAATAAAGAAACCCAGATCCCTTGTAAAGTTTTTATTAAATTTGGTTGTCTTTTCTTTCCTATAATAACTAAAAATTACTTCTGATCATTCATTTTCTGCCTCAATTGCTCTACTAACCCTGGGGCACAAAAAGGCGGGGCTAGACTTGGTAGAACAGCTGGAAATAGAGAGAAAAGCTTCAGACGGGTATTGCTTTGATGAGAGTGGAAAAATCACAAGGCTTGATCTGGGATAAACAAATCTTCTTGCTTGTGATAAGATCGCCTTAATTAATTTTACGAACTGTCTTAAAGCCTTCTTCAAGGAGGTCGGAAAATCGCAATTACGATTCGATCAATCATTTAGACGGCGTGTCACATCGAAAATATGTTGAGTAAATACTTGGATCATGGCTTTACAGGATTGTATACATTCGAAATAACCGGTATCCTGTGCAAGAGTCCGGGTTTTACTTCAATAAGCTGGATATGTAGACCCCCCTCATAGCATTTCGTTTTCAATAGTAGCACCACATGCTTCTTACAATAAGGTAGGCTTTGATATGGTTTGTTTTCTCAACGTTTTCCTTCTGTAGATAAGAATGGATTAGTTTTTATCTCACCCTTTTCATATGGTTGAACGTTTTGATACTCCCTCCTATCACTACGATTCGATGACTTTACTTCAACCCTAAACATTTGAAGCTCTTTAAATAAAATCATTTTCAAATCTTTTCAAATCAAAATGTGAAAATCGACAAGTGAAATTGAGAAAATACAAAAAAGAAATGGAAATATTGAAATCATGGTTGAAAAGTGAGTGCAGTTCTCTTTTTTAAAATGTTGACTTTGTTATGTGTCCCAATAATAATATACAGCTTCAGAACTAACGACAAGTCATGATAATCTTCAGCGCATCAAAAATATTAATCTTGATCTAGAAATATTATTAAACTTTGCACTAGAAGGGTACACGATAACTCTTATAGATGAAGGTGGTCATAGATACTTTTCAACAGATAAGCAGGGATGAAGTGATGACTGTTTCGCTATTATTATAATGAATTTCTTGATGACAACAAATGGGATAAGTTTCGGTGAGAGGGGGAAAAGAAACAAAGGCCCATCAACAAAGAGTGCATTTATATCATATATACTCGAGGCGATCGCTAACTTTGAAATAGACCGCTTTTGGGGGAATAACTGAAATTACCTAAGGGCGTAATATTATTCCCAGGTGCGACAAACCGCAAACATGGACAGAGGGGAAATTAACGGATTTGATTCGTCCTTATCAACAATAGGTTGTCAGGAGGCAAGTCGAGTCCATCGTGGGCTGTTGAGAAACTGTGCTGAACCCTTGTAACTGTCAGACGAGGTGTATATACCCTGTGAAACCCAAGTACCGTCGTCTTGGTCACTCTAACAATTCTGAAAGAAGATGAGTGGAAGTTTGAGTTCGTCACCGTTTTCTATAGATAATATCCTGAAGCCAGATGCATCAAGCACAGCACAGGAAACAGCCTCGGCGGATCGTGCACTGACTCTGGCAGAGCGACTAGCGGGTACGTTCAACCACACTGACTGCTGTGCACATTGACTGCTCTCAGTGTTTAGAGCCACTTGGGCAGTTACTCTGTATTGTTAACAAAAAACACGTTTTAGAACTGTTGTTCAACAAACGCCCATCCTTTTTAACACAACATCAAACAAGACGAAAATGGAATTTTGAGTGGTGACAGTATTACTAAGAATGTTTTACACAAAAACAGTCAAAGAAGTATGATTGTAACCATGCCTAGTATAGTAATACTTCCAGACATTTCACTCTAACGGTTTAGGCAAGACAGAAACGTTAAATGTTAAGCTTGCATTCATTTAACCAATAATTCCAATGGACGTTTGTCATGCTTCGTGCTGTAGAGCACACTACTTACGCCATGTTGTGATTAGTGCATCACTCATAAGTCATAGTCATGTAAGCTGTAACATTAAATAGTTTGGAGTTAAACGTTTGTAGTTCACAGTCCCGAATTCAGCGGGGAATTTGTTTAAATTTCTCTGGAATTAACAGCTTTGGTGTTTAGGATAAGTAGTGTTGAAGTGTTTGGGATTACTGCAATTGGTAAACTTCCGCACATCATAGCACTTAACTCCTGTACCATGTACACACTCGCCCATAGCTGTCTTAGTTATCTTGGTGGTTTCTCAACAGGAACACTTCTTTGATTAGACAACTGCTACCATAATGGCATGTCCTTATAATTATATATACAACTAATTGCTGTGTATATCCAGTAGGTTTGTAATCTTGTTACGTAGCATTGCTTTTCAAGACTTGAAACGGTGCCAAGAACGCCATTTTCCTTCAAATGAGAATATAGTTAAAGCAAATAGCAAAGATAACGTAAAATATGTTGTGCTTGAAACGCGAGTATATCCATTACTTTCACTGAACATTCTGCAGGGACTATCCTATCTGTGTGGAGTTGATGCTTACTATATATCATGTAACTACGTGACGGCATTTTAGTAAACTCCCACACTAGACAGCCAGCTTAGCCCCACGTTTACACAAATACCAGGACGAGCTTATTTTTTAAATTAATTCATCAGCAACTCTTTAGCTGTTAGACTTTCTTTGGGGGATGCAATTTCCCGAGACGAGCGTCTTGCTTGTCCAAATTGGTCATAGTATAAAAGCCTTGCAACTGTAAAACGTACAAACGTTTGTACATGTATGTGTGCCAAACAGTTGCAACGAACAAAGTATTCTTTAGTGAACATGTTAGAAATAAAATTGTAGAAAAATATAAATTAAAAAGTGCGCGATGATATTATGTATCTTCTTCTATAAAAGAGACTTTTAAACTTTTTATTTACTCGGTTCTTCTTGATTCTAAAAGTTATCCTTTAATTTAACGCAAATACTTGCCACAAGCTAAGTTTCCTTTAGTTTATCCTTCAAACAACAGTGTTCAGAGTTTGTTACCCAAATCTATATAAAATATCTTGTACACGAGAAGGCAAAGTGAGTCAATGGGTCTGAAGCAACTTTGTGTTATTCAGTTGTAGATATAGTTTCTTATGATATTTCACAAGTACTAATTAAGCTAGAGGTTGCAAACGCAACATGCAGTTAGTCTACTGATCTATTGTATGACTGTTTGTAAACTGCGTTCTAAGATAATTTTTCATCATGTTGGTATAAATTTCTATTGAACAAAACAGTACATAAATCAATCACGCAACGTTGAAGTCTAAGCTAAATATGTGTATGACTTGTATTTCTTCCAGTTGGGAGCATAAATCGAGAAATCAGAGATTTACACCTGTTCTTGTTCTGTTTTTGTTACTATGAGTTCTTCTACTAGTTTCAAACCTTTAACCTGATTCAACTGAAGTTGTTGATATGGAGTTGTTAAATGCAACAAATTATTAATAAAATCAACATTTAATCCTGTAACTAAACCTGCTAATGCAATTCAAATTGCATTAGTATATACTATTCGGTCAATAATTACCTTGTGCTGCAACTAGTCCTCATTTCGTTACAACTTTCTACTAACATTGTAAGAGTTTCTTACAACAGGGAGTTATTTAAGTTTTTAAGGATACAGATGTTTTAGTAAATTAATGTGGCAATACCTATTATGTTGCCATATGAGGTAGTGGGGAACATCAAACAAATAATTATATAGAAATATTGTTCCAAATAAATTTACACTTTTTTCAATAATACTCTGCATTTATTACGTACTTAGACAATATTAATGATAACATTATATTTAATACTAGCAGTTATGTTGCAGATATTATTCTGGAGGTACATTATGGCTCTTCTCGAGGTAAACACCGACGCACACGCACTGCATTTACTCACCAACAGCTACAGGTATTGGAGGACATGTTTGCTCGGACACATTATCCGGATATTGTCATGAGGGAACAACTGGCTGCATATATTAACATTGCTGAATCTAGAATCCAAGTAAGTTTTGGACTATGTCCACGATGTCTACTAACTATTAAAACCTTATTCCTACATGATCAACATTCCTAATTATACTGATAGGTCTGTACACATCAATGATACAACTTGAAATGTATATTATGTCAACTTCAGTATCCTTGTTATGTTTCTTTCGTTTTTATATAGAGTCAACTCTACTCTACTCTACTCTTCCATCTCTTACTATAGAGACGATTTCGTTGACTGTCCAAAGTTTGATGTAACGTAATGCAATGACAATGACAATGTGATGTGATGGGACAAGCTAGCTATTGGCTAAAGCTGCACAAAATGAGCTTTGGACACTCAAGTGAAATTGTCTCTATGGATCATTAGCATTGATATCAAGAACGCTAAACACTGAAACAAATCATGTATATTCCCTATGGCCTGCTGTACCCATGCAACATTAGAAATGAGAATAACATAATGTAGTCGTCAACAACAATGTGACATTCATAATTTTTGTTCATTGTCATGGAGCTCCTGGAGAAGCTACAAATGTGCTATTTCTTCGTCCTGTCCCTTACTGTATCGTACACTTGTTTCTCAATATTCTTTACCCTGGAAAACCTAATACTAATATTGTCCAATCATATGGACATCTCTACAGCGTCTATATTATGCATATCTGCTAGCACTATCATTTTACACTAGCTGACAGAAATTTGTTCATTTCTTCTTCATCATAATCAATCAATCTCGTTACGTTATCATCACTATGACGCCTTCAGTAACATATAAAACATCAATGTTGGACACACTTCCAATCCTTCGCCTTCATTTGCGTTGTGATCATCATTATTTGTAACGTTATAAAATATGCTGCTAATAAATAATTTTATGCTTTCTTCACTTCGTTATATAGTTTATAGTTTGGTCTGTCCTTATGCGATGATGTAATTTACCAATAAGAAGAATTTTACTCTTTCGAAAAGCACTCAGTAATAAATGGCCATTCTACCTATGGCAGATGATAACATTATATGAATATACACCTAAACAATTTATTCAATATATATTCAATGTAAAATAGCTTCAACACCTAGAATAAGGTTACTAGAAAATAAGCATAGAGATAATCTTCTATTTGTCTCCAACAAATTCTGATAGTGACTTGTTGGTAACGTTACAAAAGTTACGTTAATCTGACCTTTCTATCACGAAACAATACCTATCATAAAAGACATTTTGGAATTCCTAATGAATCAAAAAACTATCCTGACTTAGAAACATTGGCTCTAAATCTAGAAGGATGTACACCTTTAAATTTTAGTACAACCATTTCAAAATTGAAAAAGTTGGAAAACCTTTCCGAGGTAGGAATATTATATAAGTCAAAATGTGTCAGTCAATTGGAAAATAATATGGAGTCTACACATCGGGATGGTATGGGATACAACAGAATGGAAAACATATGAATATTTTTCATTAAAAATGAGATAATTTGCAAACCGGTTACCGTAGTTGCAGAGTTGGGACAGCACTTCCTGTCAAAAATTACCAGGATATCTATTCCAAACCCGTAACACCTTCTTGACATTCCGTGTTGTCATAATTGGCCTTTTGAGTAGCCGTGGCCAATCGCATTTAAGACGTGGTTAACTTGAGTATTGGCATTATTGTGTCATTGGCATTGTTTTTCACACTTGTCTGGCAAGAAATGGAACGGTTTCTTTGATGGACGCGTTACAATCCTTTGCGGATGTACAAGTAATTGGACGGCTTCTTTGATGGAGGGGTGTATTCTTAAGCTTGTTTTCGATTCAGTCGATATTTTATAGCAATAAGTTAATTAGGATTGTACATTGTCCGCCACATTAAACACGTAGGCGTTATTCCGTTTTGAGACGAATGACATGTTTACTGGTACATGGTAGAAAACAAATAATTTCCAGTTTATATCTTACCGCTGATCAACAGGGTGTTTACTGACAGGAAATAAACAATTACCAGCTTACAATTTAGCAAGAAGCAAGCAAAGAAACTAAATGGTTTGCCATTATTCTTTTAACTTTACATGTTTTGATAATTGTAGAAATTGCAGCAGTATGAAAATACTGCCTAACGAACTTGCAGAAACCTATCTAACTCAAATTGATTTGAGTTTGATCTTTCATCAAAGTTTTCAGGGATTCAATAGCAAAGTACTATTGATTAGTTTGTAAACCATCTTTGAAGCTTAGATCATGTCACATTTGGTATATTCAAAAGTTCGAAGCTTTCTAGAGGTTCTCGTCGATCAATAAATTCGCTAAACATTGCATTGATGCAGCGTGAAATGGAAATAAATTGAAAGCGTCCATTTATTACATAACCAAGTCACTGACTTAACTTGAGATGATACAAAAATTCTTGAATGCATAATCTTATAAAAAGGTGTGCAAATCTTCTAGCTACGAATAGGCGGAACTGAAACAATTCTACAGGAAATAGAAAGTTTATCTTTTTAAAATTCTATTGCTTATAAATAAGCAATCATATTTGTAAGATATTGTACTGTCAAGCTTCCAACCATATTTTCGGTATCTCACGGCTCAGAATGAAATGACTTTACACTGCTACCACTTCAACCTTCTCTTGTCATTAGCAACTCCTCTGTGTTTAAGTAAGATCTGATAACCATAGAAGTGCACACAAGTTTGTGTTTATGACAACGTATCTTTTAAGTAAAATCATAACAAACAAATCAACGATTCTGCAAATAGAACTCTCGTCTTTTTCTTCATTATCATCGTTTTCTTCTTCTTCTTCTTCTTCTTCTTCTTCTTCTTCTTCTTCTTCTTCTTCTTCTTCTTCTTCTTATTCAGTCAAATTTGGAAGCCAGGAGACTAACACAATTGCGAAGGGTTTATGTATTTGATTGCGTAACGAACTTATTCGAAATTCGACTCCGTTCTTGGAATCATTCCATATAATATATCGGATGCTCGACGTAATTACTAGTCTGTCACCAATCATATAAATAGGATATTATTCTTTCAGCTAGAGTTTATTGGTTATTATCCAGTCAATAAACAACAACTTTCCTGCATTTTGGTAATTGTATTGCTATAATATAATATTACAAAATAAAATAAAAGCATTATTCAGGACAAAATGACAAGGTTTGAAAAGGTGAATAACGTGCGTTAAGTTTTGATATAAAGAGCGTACCCACAAGGTGACTCTGAGTAAAAGTAAACTTCACTGTCTGTTATTTGAAAGAGAAAATAGTTTTTCTTCTTCAATAAATCTATAGGTGTTTGTTCAATTGTTGACTTATCCAAGAGGAATTATGATCAATTGTCGTTCGGTATTAGAATTTCCATGTGGTTATTGCGGAAGAAGCTAAATTACATTTTGGTTACAAAATATAACAACATCATTCTCTTTTGAAGAATCTTCAGTTAAGCATTTATATCTCAATTAGTGTTTAGCTCACTATGTTCATTTGTGCAATTCTATCAAAAAATTTACAATATTGAGACAAACTTAATTATCTCATTGCCAAAATAAAAATGGATCTAGCTTGTTTACTAATCCAACTTCTGTGTTTATCATAGGTATGGTTCAAAAACAGAAGGGCAAAATATAGAAAACATGAAAAAGATGGAGAAGGAAGCTCTACTGATAAAGGAAGCCCATTTGAAACGCCTCTTCTGCCGTACAACGCATGGCAGTGGAATACAAACACCTTCTGCCAACAAGGCAGTATCAGTCCTCTACCCCACTCTCTGGACAGAGGGCCTCCAATGCAGCATTCTCTCTCACGTGTCCATTGTCCTTATCCTTGCTGCACGACACAAGGCACGGTGCCAGGAACCACGTGGCATACAATGCACTGCTGTAGTACTACAACAACAGCTTTGCAAGGACAATATGACGATGGTCAATGTATTGCTAGGCCATAAGCGCTCAATATATTTGATCACCATATGAAGCATCAAGCTTGATCGAAATATCATCTGTTCAGTGCTATATTTCGAGAGCTTGATGAATATTTATTGCTGTTAAACTTTCTTTCAGTTAGCAATGAGGTTTGGTAAGCATCGGTAATATTTAACTAATGAAATATATTTTACGCTTTTTGTATGCAGTATACATTTGTCTGTGCGGGGGTGAGGAAACTGTCTGAAATACGAACAACGTTGGAAGGACATTGAAAATCATCAAGACCATTTTCGAAACAACTTACATGTATAATTACATAAGAATAGCAATCACTTCATGATTCACCAAAGTAGTAGTTTCAGCTTGAAAGATTCAAATAGACACTAATCCCCTACAAACGACTGTGATCTGGAAACAGCTTCCATGATGCCAAGTAAATAATAATTTATTACACCTATCTAACATGATAGTCAACTTTTGGAATCCTTTCGAAATATAATTGGATAAGTTTACGACTTTTCAACAATCATTCAATTTTCTCACAGGACAAGTATGCAAGTTGGTTTTTATACAGCTGGATTGACTACTAGTCAAACTTCAGTTCTGTTCTTAACGTTCTTTTAAAATAAAGAGAATTATGCCAAAATGTCTTGTTTCTTTTTAAAATATTCACTACAATCAAAACTTGTATATCAAAATGTATATATGGCAATAATTTCGATCTCCACACTGACAAACGTTCCCAAGTGAAGAAGAAAAACAATATGGAAATGAGGTGTAAATACACATATATGTTGAATGCTATTATTTTTCTCAAAAGAACGACTTAACTAGGGCTAAATGCATTTTATTTCTTTTCAAAAACACATTCAGAACATTATTTTCGGTTATCTTTAGTTTGTTTTTCATCACCGTATATTTGCACATAATATGTAACACTACATTATAGTCTAGTAGGGACTTGTGAGTTAGGGAACTGAGTAACATATCAAAACAACTTAAATTAATACTAAGTTATATATATGGTAGTCAAAATACGACCCATTGCTGCTCCCCACTAGGGAACAGGGTGGGCGGAATACCCGGTGGAATATTTTAAAGGAAGTATATCAAGCTTACCTTAGCTTGTTCATCTTTGAGAAGAGACGAGTTTGACGTAACTTGCCACATACAATCTGGTGACATCGTATTCCCAACTGAAATGTCGTAAAAATGGTTCTGTTTTACCAAAACGTCGCATTCCATAATGCCATATATATCACAACATAAAATAATTTAAGAACTTCAATCAGAACAAAAACCCAAGTTAACTCAACACAAGCGCAATTCAAGTGAATACAATACAATACAATACAATTCAATACAATACAATGCAATGCAATGCCATACAATATGATGCAGTGCAGTGCAGTGCAGTGCAGTGCAGTGCAGTGCAGTGCAGTGCAGTCCAATACAATACAATACAATACAATACAATACAATACACTAGAACACAACACAATACAATACAATACAATACAATACAATACAATGAGTGTAAGCTGTCCATCACATAATTACTATTACACTAATAAGATAAATCAAGATGATTTAATCAACTAGAAGTTGATGTTATATGTTTGTCGCCGTGTGGGTAATAAGTTTTAGCTGACGT
>JANVCJ010117379.1:0-16544 GCA_026413505.1 Epizoanthus ramosus
CAAATCTCAATATCGTCCAATCAGAGCGCGCGCGCGCGTTCGATTCGTGATTCGAAACGCCATATTCGTGATAAAAAGCAACTACGCGTCGCAGGTCCCTTAATAGGATTAAAACTGCTTCTGTGCGCTTCTCGCAGCATTTCACTTTCTGAAAGAAATCGCTAGTATATTGTAATATGCGTGAGCTCCTTAAAAGGCAAGCATTTTTGCTCTTGAGCAAACGCCACAACAAGTATGTTTTGAAACAAAAATACAAACTGGAATTCAGTGACACTGACAGAAACACATTTGTTTATTATACTGTGATTTCAACGCATATAAATCTAATTAATTCAGCGCCTGACCGTGTGCGTTTGGTTGGAGGGAACTCCTCCAGTGAAGGCCGCGTGGAGGTGTCACGCTCTTATGGGAGCTGGGGAACAGTTTGCGATGACCTTTGGGATCTGAATGACGCTCATGTGGTGTGTCGCATGCTGGGGTACCCGTACGCTCTACAGGCTCCAGGCTCAGCCAGATATGGACAGGGCAGTGGACCTATTTGGCTTGACTACGTTGCCTGCAGCGGAAACGAGAGTTCTATCTTTAGTTGTGGTCACCGCGGATGGGGAACTCACAGCTGTAGGCACTATGAAGACGCCGGAGTTGTCTGTTACGGTGAGTGAAATATTTACTTTCTAATTTCATTTGCGGGTGCCTGAGCTCATCATAAAGGGCTGAGAAGGCTTAATCTTTGCCAATTTCGAAGAACTGCTTATTGGCACTGTGAATGTGGCAGAATCATCTGGAATCGTCTACAAGACTTCCAACAGTTCTGACATTCATGGACAAGTGGGTTATAAGTCTCAGTGGGCTGCATTCTTCATTTTTGGAAGTTTGATTGAATGTTAAAAGCATCTGACTGCGCATTTTTGGAGAATGCAGACCAGTCTCGAGACTTATATATAAAATGCCAAATGTTTGGGGCAGGGCTTTCCCGCTCAAAAAATCACGGTTTTCCCATCATGCAATGGGGTCAGGAATGTACAAGATGGCGGTTCTGTTGATGTTGTCCCACAAAAAGTGCTCGTTCAGCGTGACATTGTAAAGTTCTTCAAAACCAACTTGATATTTCGAAAGGAGAAGAGTTGTTTTGAAATGCTGTTGCTCTAATTTGTGCAAGAATTGTGAAATAGGAGGTTTAATAGCGACTATTTTCCAGGTAAATATCGTCTTGCTTTTTTTTGCTGTTTTGCAAGCAAAATGATATTGGACAAAGTTTTTGCCCTCTGAGCTCTGTGTAAAGCAACAATTTGGTATATTTTCTTGTAAGCCTGTGCCGTTTCATGAGTGTCATGTATCTTTGTTGTAATATTTATTGATAGGTTGCTAAAATTGGTGAGTTGTGATATGCTGTTGAATAAAGTATTTGACCTGAATTTGTAGGTTTAAGAAAATAATTCCTGGCTGAAGATTGCAAAATGCACAACATATGCTATCTCAGATTATAGCTAGGTACTATATATGTGCAACAAACCCAAAGCAAACACAGTGAGTTGCATGGGTTTCCTTTGCCGAGCAAAATTAGCTGGTCAGTATTTGTCAAAATAGCCCCATTTTTGGAAAGTTGAGATTCAAAAATTATTATCTCAACTAAGAATAAAGCAGAAATAAATCCCTCTGTTCATAACACAGTTCAACACATGGAAATCCACTTGGAGTCGTATCCCCATATTTTGTTACAATCTGCAGGACTTATCTTTTCTTAAAGAAGACCCTTTAAAAAGGAAGGATATGAGACCCCAGTTGGTTGCCATGGTGACAAGATGACCAATTAAGGAATTTTTGAACTTCATCTGGGCTAACATAATTTATGGTGCATTTAGCTATTCAAAAAAGCTTATTCTTCAGAGAAAAACGATTTCAGGTAGACCCCCGCCTTAATTTCATAGAGCGTTATTTCGTTTAAACTTCAAATCATAGTTGTTAGAACTAACTGGTCATAAAGCTCGGCCATAATGTACAAAGCTGCTTTCTTTCACGTGTGAGCAAGAATGGTTCTATTGGATAGTTGTTCGTGTGCATTTCAAAATATTTTGTGTTTTGTCCACGGTCAAGGCCAAGAAAAATGGATATAGCGAACAAAACATAACAAAGAAAAGATTCATAACCATTTCATTCCGGTAAATATGGCCAAATATAGCTATGTTAGTATTTTTGAGCATCTTTTTTAGCGAGGTTATTTTCTATATTTACAATATCTTTGGGAAGCTCTCCAATATAAGAAACGATTGAAAAAGTAGATGCATTATGTTGTGTTGACACGCGCGACCCCTTCCTACTTGAACACATATAAATTCACAGTTACACATTAATCAGATGCCTGATTTTTTATGTTATTATAATTAGTTGTTAATAATCCTTCACTTGGAATTTGTTAATTTTCTTGATTAGAAACTATTTAGCTCTTAAAACCGCGTTTTATTCTAATGACATAGATTACTAGGAGCGTTATTTCCGATAATTTGTGAGTTTTATTTAGATCATCTTGTGATGTGACCGATAACCTTGAATTTTGAGCTTGCTTTTTTGCAGTTGACAATCGAAGAAGAACGTTTCCTTTACAGAAAAGGGTGAGATCCAAAACCAATAAAAAAAACAATTCGTGTACTGTTTTTGAAATGAAAGAAGATAATTAATTACTAAATTAGGAAAATAGCATCGCCATCGCGCAGTGTTTTCGATATTTCCCTAAACGCTTATTAGTAAACACGTTTTTTACGTTTATTTGAATTTGCTAGCGCTTATGAATTTTTCTGAATGTATTTTTAGAGTTTGTAGAAATATCAAGTCTTTCAAAAAAAGAAGAATTTTTCATGTTTTCCGCTTATAAAAAAAGAATTTTAGACTAAAAAAAAACGCTGAAAGCTTATTTTCTATTTATAATAACCATAATGCCTGCTGAAAGTATTTGAGTTGATGTCACTAATAAAATAGAAATTAGCCCGTCCAACTTAAATTCAAACTGGTCCCTTTAATAGTACAGAATGCATGTGTATCTTAATCTATTATGAAATTTTTGACACTTTTTGTTTTTATTTTTTTGCTCTTTTTCTTTTTCTTCGCATTTTTAACTTTCACAAAATTATAATATAAGACAGCAATCTTATATTATCGATGTAAACCACAAATGTGGCAGGGAAAGCTGGCCAATGCGAACGCTGTTTCAGTTGTAGTTTATAAGATTTACAACGTTTTTCTTCAGTCCTCCGCACCTTTGCCACTTTCTATTGCAAATGACATCTGCATCACACTTTTTCTTCAAAGCATGACATAATATAGCATATATTTTCTTCCGAAATACTGACATATCTGTATTGCAGTGAACAAGTGAGATAGAAATTTTCTTAATTCAAGTTATTTCAAAATCAGTTTATACAAAAATTATTAGCTTCACCTGAGGGAGGTTACAGTGCCTGAAATCAAATACAGTTATTTCAAGAAATCAGAGAAAAGTGCATTTTTATTTTCAACAAACAAGATTCTCTTCCATTATAATTCATTTGAAGTCAAGAGCCAACTGAAACTTTTTTAGACGAATTTGTTTTTCCCTAATATGAAATAACAAAACACAATAGATATCAATCAATTTTCTTTAATATAAACCAACGTTTATGCAGTTACACTTTATAGTTAATATTTGTTAAATCCTACCCAAGGTCAGTATTTGTAGAAACATCTTTCACCATGGTAGCGACAACATAATAACAACAATTCCTTCAGAGACAACATAATAACAACAACAATTCTTTCAGCAACAACATAATAACCAACATAACAATTATTTCAGTAGTTTTTAACTTCTCTTGTAGTTGTAGTATTAATTAGTCCACACTCAGGTTGTTAATAGTACGAGTGGAGCTGTCATAGGTAATAGAAATATTTTCCAGTTCAAGTAAATGCTCTGCTAAACTCCCTTCTGTCATTTCAGATAGGTTTCCACACACTTCCTTCAAAACGTCTTCAAAAGCTGTAAGGTGAAGCAGGCCGTCCTGGGACTTTACTACAATACGAACACACGTTTTTCTTGAGCAGTCTGCTGTTCTCATATATGATTGACACCTCGAACATTGGACAAATTTAGCACCAGTAGCTTGGTGCAACCGTCGTCCGCAGGTTATACACAAGACTAACGTTTCCACAGACTGAACGTTTTGTATGTTGGAAAACGTTTCCGTCAGAAGTGCACTGTTCGCGGAATCTTCAAAGTTATCTGGCTTGGGAATTTGATCGAGTTCAGAGTGAAGTACTTCTTTCACCACAGAATTAGGTGTGGTGCTGAGTTTCTTTGTTTCGTTCCACGATCTCGTTTGTATAGGACTGATCTGATACACCTTTCCAGCTTCGACTGTCGTTATCAAGTCTCCCCACAGGCTTACTGTTATGGTACCACTTGTGTCTGCAAACGTACTTTCAACTAGGTCAAGTTTCCTAGGGCCGACGACCTTCGGATCAGATTTATGAAGGACTTTGCCTTCGAAAGTTATTAGCTCCCAGTCGTTTAGTTTCTGTATTTGGTCAATGTTCAGTTTTGGACACAAATTTGCAGTGGGAGGTTGGAACTGAAACTCGTATTCAGTGGCAAGAGGCTGCGCGAGTTTCGTCATATCATTTATGACCACTTTGTTGCCGTCGTCTGTGTACGTAAACCTCTGTATCTTTATGGGAGTGCGCCTGTTTTCACACTCGTTCAGCAACGGCCTCTTGCTTCTGGAATACAGGAGTGCATCTTTGGTACTGTCTTCAGTCTGCAACATCAACGTGCAGTAATCTAAAGTATCCTTCCTGTTTCTCTTTGACGGCGACAAATTGTGAACGTACGCAATGAGCGTATCATCGGACTTTTTGGCGGTGACCGCGGTCGCGGTCGAGAAGTGCGACGATGCCAAATTCGATGGCGAGGTTGAGACACTTTTCGCAGAATTCGAAGAATCATCTGACTTTCTTGGTGATGTGGTCTGAGATATACTTAAATTACACTTCGATTTTGTCCTGGACACACTTTCTGAATGCATGCCACAAGTACGATTTTTACTGCTTTGCTTCGGCGGCATTTTTTCACGTCTTCTCACTTTGAAGACCAGAATATTATGCGAACTGCTTAGTCGAGTCATCAACAAATGTATCTCAAAACAGCTGCAGCTTGATTGGATAATAAATATACACACCAGCCAATCATCTAGTGTACAAATTTACACCAATCAAAAGGCAAGTATTTCGATCCGAGTGTGATAATTTTTTATGTTTCCTCAGACGTACTCATGTTGAACCACAAACTTGAACTTGAACAACAACGGTCATCAGAGCTCCGTGGTCTAGTGGTTAAGGCATTGGACTGAAGTGCTGCAGGTCCCGAGTTCGATTCGTACCGGGGACATTTTTTTTTCTTCCTCGAAACATTCAAAACTTTTTTTTTGCCTTCGTTCTTTTTTATTTCTCGATAAAAAGAACTTGTTTTAATAGACAAAAAAAATAAATGCGTACATATTTACACAATAAAAGCAATTTCAGCTTTGAGGTATTCAAGAGTGGCAAACAGTCAAAATACGAGATAAATAATCTCTTTGCTGTTTGTTGATGATCCTTGGTTCATATCCCACCTAACTCCTGAATTTATTTTAGTTCTTACTGCGCTAAAAAAACTATATGTTTACTATTGTAAGAGATTTTAATCTCTTACAATAATAAACATACATAAGCAATGATATACCATAAATCTAAATATTGCAGTGAACAAGTCAGATGGAAATATTCTTAATCCAAGTTATTTTAGATCAGTTTATAGAAAAATAGAGCTTCGTCTGAGTTTACAGTAACAGTATGACCTCTTGTTTCCAAATAGGAATTCTGGTAGTTGATGCAAGTCAGCCTCATTGGCTTAGTGCTGTTACTTATAGTTATATTGCTGCAGACATCATGGTAGAAATATTTTATTGCATACATATAATTTGAACAGCATCATGATCAGAATAATACACATTAACAATTTCTTTTATAATGATGTTACTTACAGACTGTTTGACAAATATTTGATCAATGAGAGTTCCACTTGATACAAAAGTAGGCTTGTTTACAATTTGCACATATCCCATAGGGCCTAGTAGTTGCTGAAGTAGTGAATCTGCTAAATGATTAATGTTGAAATCACCTAGTACAACATCAACAGTATTCATTTTTATAACATTACTAAGATTTTCAGCATATTGTTGCTTATTTGAGCTGTTTTTCCTATAAAGCAATAGGATTGTCATGTTCTTGTTTGTGTTTGTTTGTAATATTTCAAATATCCATGCATTGATTATTGGAAAATATAATTTACTTGTGAATCTTATATTGGGTTTAGTACATACAGCTAAACTTAAATATTTGTCACTTGGATGATCTTGTCTATGTAGTTTGAATGGATTTAACATACTTTTAAGATCATTGTCAGAATGATTTGGTAAAAGTTGAGTTTCTGTCAAAACTAGGGTATCAGATTTCGTGAGCCTTGCATCATTCTTAATATCAATACTATGTTTACTTAGGGAACGTATATTTAATAAAGTGACAGTAAGGGTATTCTGATGCATCATGATGGGTGAAGCTGTGCATGTATTCAATCCTCGCAATCTTTCATATTCTGCTTTTACTTTTGGATTAGCTCTTACATATTTATTTTCTATTTGACCAATCACATGCAATCCTTGCAATGACTTTGCTCTGCTCAATGCTACATATATCTGTCCATAATTGAAATGATTTTGTCTATTTAAGTCAAAGCTAACAACAATCTCACTTAGTGTTAAACCTTGTACTTTATGTACTGTACATGCCCATGCTAGTGTAAGAGGAAACTGAAGTCTTTGTATTTCTGGTGAAGATGGCTTTCCTGGTCTGACCTTTATTCTTGCAAGTACAGGTTGGATTGGCACAGAATTATGTTGTCTAGCATATTGATCAGAATGCTGTTGTATAGTATTAATACCTGCTTGAGAATCATCAAACTTTACATAAATAACCGAAGGCCTGCTTGTATTGTGATTTACTGCTATTTTTGTTACTGTACCCATTTGGCCATTAATTAATCTATCGCTTATATCTATATTTGTAGTTATCATTACTCTTGAGTTTAGTTTGAACAATATTTCAGAGTCAAGACCACCGGTTTCTGATCTTCCTCTAGCTAACACTCTATCGATATCTTGTTTTGTAACATTTTTAGGATATTGATCGACAGCTTTCAGTCTGTACAATGGTGTATTCAGTTGTTCTAGGTGTGCATTATTATGCTCATTAACAGGTGCATTTTCTGCAAATATGTGTAAAGCTTGCGAGGGGTAATCAGGTTGGTCAATTGAGGGACAAGCTCTAGATTGTATTATTTTTATATCATCTTCAGTTTGTGATGCAGTTCTGAATCTATTCAATAAGTCTGTGAAAGGCCTGTCATCTTTCTGCCTCATGTTCTCAGTCAATTCAATCATTCGAAACATTGACCATGGATGATATAAGTTATAAATATTATTCTTGTATTCTTCAAATACTGGTTTTGTACGAATTGGTGGCAGCTGATATAGATCTCCCAAAACTAAAATACTTAGTCCTGCAAAGATTTTGTCACTAGGTGTTGAAAAAATATTTTTTAGTCTCTGATGTATATGAAGCAATGTTTTGTTTGATACCATAGAAATTTCATCAATGATTATTAATTTCAATTCAGAGAGTGCTATTCTAAGTTGTGTTCTCTTTTGGTCAGACATAGGAGGTAGATTATCACCTGATTCTTTTGGTATTGCTAGGGCAGAATGTATAGTGGTTCCGTTAATATTGATAGCAGCTACTCCAGTTGGAGCCATAAGCAGTACAGTTGCCTTTTCTGGATTAGTTGGTCCATGTCTGAATGTTTTTGTAACAGTGTGATATATTACATTAATTAAATGTGATTTTCCTGCTCCAGCACCACCAGTTAAAAACAAATAGATTGGTTCTACGTTTTCTGGTTTTACACTGTTCATATTTTTAACCGTGTTTCGACACCATGTGAGGACCATGTCATATGCCTTACGTTGTTCAGTGTTTAGTGTTCTCACAGACTTACGAAGGTGATCATCAGATATTTCGGAAGGCTGGATGTATGTAGCTATTGCAGTAGGTGATGATTGATTTGAATTTTGTACATAACCTAGATGATCTGATGGAAGGCTGTTAAATGATTCTTCATTATTTGAACTTTCTTTATCAACTAATAATTGTGATTGTAAATCTTCATTGTCTTGATCATTGATGGGATCATATGATTGAAATGAGATGCCATTGTTTCTTAGTTCCTCTAGTGCTTCAATAACAGCATCAGAATCTGGTTCAAAAATGGTCTTATTTTGTTCTACAACTGTTTGCACATTTATTTCACAGAATTTAGAAATATAAGTTTGTTCATTACCAAGAAGTTCAGATTCTACTCTCCATGGGTAGTATAACATGAGAAGATGATGGAAGTATCTTTCAGGCTCTTTTTGCTTATTTGGAGTATGGTATCTGATTATAGCCTTTACCTTTCTGCATTTCATCACTTCAGTACCATTCAATAATTTTATTTTGCCAGGGAATGAGGAGGTATCCTTATTTCTAGATATATGTAACTGCTCAATTATGTCATCATTCAGTACTTGGGGCTGGGCATCAGCTGTTTCATGTATCTCAGTTTTATAATCCTTGTAATAATATGCAGCAAATTCAGCTAGACACATGTTGTTTACAGATGGGATGTAATTTGGTCTTATGCTGTAGCGCTCAATGATATTCGACTTATAAATATCAGTACAGTCATCATCCATTTCCTCGAGTTCTAGTTGACTCTTTGCTACTCGTAATCGTTTTTCTGGCATATCTGTGCTAACAAAAACTGTTTTAGGAAATATCTTCCTTAACCAAAGCTCAGGCATGCAACGATAAATACTTTCTTGAGAACTGACCTCTCTAGAAGAAAGAAATGCTGCCCCAATTTTCTTAAGTCCATCTCTAATATTAAGGTTTCTTTCTTTCGCTTCTCTTGCAGCATTTATAATAGCTTGTGAACATTCAGTCTCATCTTTTGTAAAATAACTGCACACATATGTAACACATTTATAATGATTAAAAACTGGTTGAAGATCAACATTGGCGGCAAATCCCTTGATACCAGCGATGAAATAATTGTTGGTGAAACAGCTATCTAGTGGTCTTTTGAGGTGCAAGCAAAAATCAGAATCTGATGATGTTGATAATGCTGCTACATATTCCTCTTTTGTTATACCAATATCTTTGAATATATCTTCCTGTGTGAGAGATGGATTATAATCAGGTTTATTGGGATTAAGAACCTCATCTATTTTTTGTTTTACAACTGAAAGAATTTCTTTAAATCTGTCCAATGTGCTACGTTTAATTCCCTCATCCATATCATCAGGTAATGGCTCCGCTACAATCGTTCTGTCTGTAAAGAACTGTCCAAAATTAAATCTGCAGGGTATATTTTTATACTTTCTACATGTTTTACTATGGGTATGAGTTTGATATGTTCTCACTAAATTATGTAAGTCGGGATCAATTTCTTTGTCAGGTAAGTGGGCATGTACATGTTGGTCTATATAGTCCACATAGGCATCTTTAGTATCATGGGTTAACTTGGGGCAGTCTGATGTCCATATCAAAGCATGCAAATGAGGAGAGCCTCTCATCTGAAATTCTATGCGAAGGGCATAATATACTATTTTACCGATTGGATTAGCTTCTGTAAGTAGAATCTCTGTAAAGAATGTTTCTACTCTGTACTGAAAGTGTTTTGCTGTAATTACAGGATTAAGATTGAGAAGCTTGCATCTTTCGTCATATGACAAAGCATCTACTTGTTTATCATTCATGTTTTTACCATTACATTTTGAAATAATTTGGAACAATTCAGGCCATCTTAAGTCAGCACATGATAATGTCATGAACCATGTAGGTATACCAAGCTGTTTGACCATTGTTACCACTTCATACATGAACTTTTGCCAGTATGGTGGAGAGCCAGGTATTTGTCTCAAAAATAAGTAAGCTTGATCTTGAGAAACAAGATGCTGTAGAGTTTCGGAATTTGATTTAACTTGCGATGCAGTAATACGCTGACCATGAACTTTCTTGAGAGCTATGTTAATACTATCAGATACCTTCTTCTGTTCAGTTATAAATTGTGCAAAGAATAAATATTCAGGGTTTGTAGCAAACCTCCCGCTGTAATGTAATAATCTTGTATTGAAATATTTAACTGGTGATAATTTGATATTTCGTTCAGCAGAAAATCCGAACCGACCTTTTGGAAACAATATTGGAAATGCAAGTTCTTCACATAGCTTATCAGTCATCAAGGATACTGGATGTCTATTTTCACCTGGTGCAACATTGTAAATCTCTCTTCCAGTAGAGACATTGCAATCATTCTCATCTAAGATAAGTGGGTAATCTGGAAAAATTGATTGTAAGCATGTTTCATTTGCTGGTGATCTGTGTTCATTTAAAGGGTCTTCTTGCTCTTCATTTGGGGTTTCCTTGTCAACATTATCAGGATCTGCAGTAGTGTCATTATCAGTCATGTCAGGTTTAGACAATGCTTCAATAGTTAAGCTAGTATCATTGTAATTTGATGGTGAACTATCATCACCTGCAGTATCTGTTAGTTGGTTGCTTATATTTGCACAATCAATTACAACATCTCTATATAAGTTATTGTTTTCTTTCAGCCAGGTCAATGCTGCTTGTATAAATGCTGGTCTGACGGCCTGAAAATATACATGACCTTTAAACTGTAGCTTCCTTTTTAGCTTTAACATGATAATACCAGATCTATCAGGAGGACGTGGCAGAATATTACATGTTTGGTCACACTTAACTGGGACATTGCATATTGCACCCTTGATTTTTCTTTGTTGTCCCTTTGGCATAATTACAATTTTTTCAAATACTATTCGTTTTGCTACTAGTATTTGCTCTAATTTGCTAAGAACTTCAAGGTCATTTGGCACATCATCAACATACAGATTATTTACTACTGCTTGACATGGAATTGAACCTTGCATACATTTTGAATGGCATGTTTTACACACATATAGTTTTCCATCAAATGAAAATTTTATTGTAAACATGTTTTGTGAAGGGTATTTATTGATTGCAAGCTTCATGACAGATTTCTTATAGAGACTTCTGTTACATACACAACATATAAAATAGGGACCTTCTCTTATTTTCTTTTTGAACTGGTCAATACAGGAGTAAATATCTTTACTTTTATTATTACTATAGTAGTTTTTTATCTGTTTGTCTATCAAATCTTTTTTCTGATCATTGTCCATTGTTCTGTACTTTTCTGCATTTTTGTTCAACAATTGTTGTTTCTTATCACTGTCCATTGTTCTGTACTTTTCTGCATTCTTGTTCGACAATTGTTGTTTCTTATCACTGTCCATTGTTCTGTATTGTGCTGCCTTTTTGTTTAATAGTTCTTGTTTTTTGATATGATCCATTGTTCTGTATTTGTCTCTTTCCTTCTTTGCTTTTGGGGGTTTAGCTTGTATGTCTAGTAATATCTTTTTCTTTAATGGTTCCATTCTTTCATAGTAACTTCTATTTTTCTGACACTTCAGCAACCTTTTCATTTTACTCCTATCATTTTTGCATGAACATAAATAAAATTGTATTATATAATCTTCTTCTGATTTCTTTTGAACACTGATAATCCTCTCCACAAGTGAATCTGTTCCATTTACATTTCTTATGTAATGAATTGAAGGCATTTTAGACTGATCATACACCAACATACAATACATATGCTTTGACTTTTTAGTAGGTTTAAAAATACAGCTTATGCAATAGGATGAAAACCACATCACGAACCCACTGTTGTCAGTATTGTTTCTGATAATGTCATTAAGCATGGACATGCTTTCAGATGAGTCAGACAATTGTCCTTTCATAGTGCTATTGCAAACATAAGTTACTTCTGTCCCACATACATCAATCATATTAGGCAATTTGTCTGGTGTTACAAAACTATCTAAATTAAGCTTCTGAGATAATTGTTTACCATTATCTATGATACTAGTTAGTGCATTTGAGTTCCAGTAGGCACATTGTTTCAGAGCAGAGTAGCAAATAGAATAGATGGCTATGGCACAACTATCATTGAAAGCTTTGCATTCGTGTATAGTGCGGTCAGCAGGTACACTGATTTCCATTTCATTTCTCTGAAATGCACTATCATTATTATGTACACTTTGAGAATGAAGATCCAAGTTATCTATTAAGCTACATTTTTCATAGACAGCAAAGAACCAACCATTGTTATGTGAAAACAACAGATCTTGAAAATTTAAGTACTCTTGGACTGTTGCACACATATCATCATAATACACCCAATGTGTTCCTTTGTCAATGGCTATAGTGAAATAGTGGCTTAGACAACGTACCACAGCTTTCAGTGTATAGAAATTACCCAGCACATCTGCATTGAGTGGAAAATGAATGCGATCAACAGATTGTGATGACAATTCAATGTTTAGAAAAGTTGGCAATGTAACAAAATGCTGCATTCCATGAATATCACCAGATTGACTTTGGCATCTATTACAATAAAGAGCCCTAGTACTGGGAAGAACGGCTTCTGAAACATGCTTTCCAAAATTTGTAGAAATTGGGTTTGAACAGGTAATATAAAGAATAATTACATTTCCAGTCTTAATTATCCTATTGCCACACAGTGTACAACACGTCTGGCTAGTTTGCTGAATGAGAAACAATGAATTTAAGTTTTTACTCAAATTGCCTAAAGTGCGTATCGTAAAAATATCACTGAAGACAGCATCAGCAGTCATGGCAGAGAATGAAGGGCAGACGTTTCTAGCTCTGATGTATGATATGACCACACTGGTTCTCGTACAATGTCTACAGCACCAAGGTTTTGCCTTGCAATACAAGACACTATGTATAATATTGTGAAGTTGAGCCCTAAATATTGCATAACACAGCTCTAAAAAAAACAATCTACAGCTACTGCATAAGAAAATTTCCCAAAATGTCTTAAACAATAATTCTGAAAATGACTTCTACAGAGTAATCCATCAGAGCTGCTGCTGCAGATTGAAACGCTTGAGGATCTTCTAAATTGCTCAGTATTTTCAGAACCATTTATATTACCATTCCAAATAGGTGCCTCCTTGTTTGAAATGGCAAATGGATTGAAACTACCATTTGAAGGATAAGGTATTCGCCTAGATAAATATCTGCCACGATATTTAAATAAGGTAACACTGACCTTTCCTAGTACATAACAGACCAAATCATGTTGATAACAATGGCTATATTTTGTACAATTTTGTAACAATAACAGCATACACAGCATTGTAATCAGGTAAACACAAGGCATGATAACAATGGCTAGATAATCTTTATTCACTTTGAATGTTTGTAATGCTTGGAACACAATTGGAATACTTAATTAAGTACTTGGAACACTTGGAATAGTTGGAACAATTGGAATACTTGGAATGTAACGAGGCGTACCTGATAATACACCAAAACAAGGTCTGTTCAATGAGACACTGATACAAGTTATATTCTGTACAGCAAAAGGTAGCACCAATGGCTGAAAAATAAAATATAAATACAATCAGCAAGAGATAAATCTTGTTTGAGGCTTCAAGCAATATGTTCTTGTGTTGCACTATATCCTAAACTGCTAAAGTATAGCAAAAATACTATACTGCTAGGAAACTGGCCTGTAAGAGCAACTTCAGGGCCTGGTCAAAGAAACTTTGAATGACTACTTGAGAGAATAGTGACTGATTTAAAATTTGCTCAAAATTGAGATCACTATTCTAAGTCAAACATTTGTTCATTCGTTCATTTGTTTGTTTTGCCATTGCACTTCAGATAGCTGCATGGCTGACCGATCATTGCTGAATTAGCTTGCTAGTGACAATTATAATAATTGAGGTTTGAGGTTTAGAAATCCTGAGATTTTTCCAAAATAGAAAGCAAGCAAGCTAATATTAATAATTTTAAATTTAATGCTCCTATTTTATTTTTTAAGAAATTACACATTTCTGTCCTGTCACAACCTAAAGTAAAACAAAACAAAAGCTTTTATTTAGAAAATAAATACAAACCCACAGTAGTCAGTGGGTCACATTCTAACAACAAATTCAACTGAAGACTATCGAGTATCGTAATTGAAACAAGAATATTTCTGTGAATTGGAGATGTTCAAGGCCAGTTCCATAATCAAACACCGAAACAATCAACGGACAGTTAACTTCATAATTTATGGCTGAAAATGTTAACAAGTGAAAAACACCTTCAGGCGAGTCAAGTTATTTGAGTACATGATGTAAATAAACATAGTTAAAATTTGCTATATATATAAGTTTAAGTTTTGATCGCCGATAAGGCCCACCAAAGGGTTCAAGTGACAAGCGACATATTGATATTTGCTCCAAAACAAGCGACAGACTTCTTGCCGAATCTTGGTAAATATAAACCACAAACGACAGGAGTTTGACAAAAAATTGACAAAAACCGACAGCGACATTTGTGTTTTACTTTCCTTGTTTTTGAGGCTACATTCACAATAGTTTTGGTGTGACATGCGACAACAGCAGCCCCCTTGAAGGGTCCCGCCGACTCGCTTTTAGCGAGTTCATTCACTTCACACGAGTTCATTCACTTCACAGTCACACTTGCGAATTTTCGTTTGAAATACTCGTTTGTTTATAAACAAAATAACTCAAATTCTGTTCTGATATTTTAAATTGAACTTCAGCAGCCCCCTTGAAGGGTCCCGGCGACTTGCTTTTTATAATAGCGAGTTCATTCACTTCACACGAGTTCATTCATTTCACGACCCTTCACAGCGGTCACAGTCACACTTGCAAATTTTCGTTTGAAAATATACTCGTTTGTTTATAAACAAAATAACTCAAATTCTGTTCTGATATTTTAAATTGAACTTCAGTGACCTAACAATTATTCCGTTTCGACAAACTGAGTTCTTTTGGACCTACAAATACAAGATAAGATTGACTAAATCTCAAGCAAACGATCTTACCTTCAATAGTCTGTTAGATAAAAGCCTTTGCGAACATGTGCTGGAATAATACTTCGGTGATGTGTTCGAAACCAGTTTAAGCAGTTGAAGTTTTCACTCGACAAAAAAAACGAGGCACCCCAAGATTATTCTTCACACAGCCCTTCAGATGAATGTTGATGTATCCAGAAGTGAATTTGGTAATATTATTATTTTAAGAGATTTCATCCATTGAGAACAACGACATATTTCAAAAACTAGATTTTATGGCCGCCATCTTGGATTGAAGGTGAATGACACGTGACAGAGCTTTGTTGGATAGAAGGTGAATGACACGTGACAGCGCTTTGCGCTCTGATTGGCTTCGGCGTTTCCTGGCTGAATCATAAAAAAAATAAAAGAGCACAATTTATACCTCATGCGCACGCGAGTAATTATTCGTTGAGGCGGCGTTTTCTACGAGCTGCAGGCATTTACACTTGATGTCATTCATCCGTCATGTTGATGTTGTCGACATTCACGCTGCTCTGTTTGAATAAAATACTACACAAATGATTCTGTAATTTTTGGTGAGTACAATCCGCATTTGGGTCATGATCGAGGGACATTGCTATTTATTTTCACCTGGGACGTGCATCCCCTTGGGAATTGACGTATTTGTCAACATTCAAACAAGAGAATTCTAGCTGTTCTATCGAATATTAACGGCTGCCATAATCCATCAAAAAATTCCTAAATTTGCATAAAGGTTTTTGGGACAGGGTGACGGTCTTTACTTGAAATCGTCGCAGCTTGAGCTGTAATGGCAGAAATTGTAAGTCATTCAAGTTCGACTGCCGAAAGTACACGTGATGTTCTGACTGATGTGTAAACAATGCAAACAAATATATGGTCTTGAAAGTAAATACATTATTGGTGATTGTCGAGTTCAGCCATATCTTAAAAAGATATGTTTTGGGGAAAAATGTACCGTAATGTGGCTTTTATCCATAAATTTTAGAAATTCTACAACCAAAAAAATCAATTTGCATAATATTTTCGATGATTTCATCATCGCTGAGGTCTTCTAATTAGCATCAAAACAACCATAATCTGGTTGTTACTATTGCGATTTTAAACTTAAACAGTAATACTTTGAGGCCAAAAATCCTTGGGTGGGGGATCCAAATAACCTCACCCCCACTTATTCCTCTAAGTTTATGAGTTAAGAATAGGCCGAATTCGTCAAACAAAACAAGACTGTTCTGTCTCGCTCCAGCCTCAACTCCCAAATTAGACGTTGTATAAAACAATTGCTAGTGCTGCCGGTTTCAATTTTTGCGAAGCTATAGCAAAATCATTGGAAGAAGATCCCCTTTGGGAACCTAATAAAAATATTGTATTGTATTGTATTGTATTGTATTGTATTGTATTGTATTGTATTGTATTGTAT
>JANVCJ010117490.1:0-16544 GCA_026413505.1 Epizoanthus ramosus
GTTACCTGGCACATAGACACACACGTGGCTGTACAGTTTTCCCGCGCTTTGACTGTGTACGTTGTTACCTGGCACATCGTGAGGAGACACAAGACGTTGAAAAAGAGCGCCAACTGAGGGAGTTTGGGGAAATGCGCACGCACATTTTTTTACTCGAAGAAACAAAATTAGTTTATCTTTAATGGAAAATAGGTTATTGTTATTCATTTCTACCATGCGTCCAAATCCGTAGAATTTCAAGTACAGATAACATTGAATATCTTCCAAAGCTATAATTTGGATTTTTGGAATTAGATACGGGAGAACAAAAATAAGATGTTGGAACTCGTTTTTACGATATTCATTCCATGCATGTTAAGCTAAGGGTGGCTGAGTATTAAAAATGTTTGTGTTCCATACTAGCAGGCCATCAACAAAGCCAAATCCTTTCGTCAATACCAAAAACCGATTCCCTTAAGAGCCAGTTCGTTTAGTTTAGTTTAGTTTTTTGTTGGTTTTCAACATTTTTATATCTATTCCGACCCAAATCGACCTTATTATTTTGTTTTGGATTTTTTTTGTTTCAAAAAGCCGAGTTGTTTGGAGAGACCTGGTCGGAGCCCGTAGCAGCATAAACTTATGTTTCGAACCAACAATTCCAGCAACTCTGACAAGAGCCAACTTTTGGGGACAAACCTGAATTGAGCACGCACGTGGGTCCATGGAAATAGAAGTTTATACTTGCCAGATCTTGGTTGTCGTTCGTTGATTTGATAATCCACCTGATTGTATGGCATTGCATTGCATTGCATTGCCTCCATTGCATTGTATTGTATTGTATTGCATTGCATTGCATTGTATTGCATTGCATTGCATTGTATTGCATTGTATTGCATTGTATTGTATTGCATTGCATTGTATTGTATTGTATTGCATTGCATTGCATTGCATTGCATTGCATGGTATTGCATTGTATTGCATTGTATTGTATTGTATTGCATTGCATTGCATTGCATTGCATTGCATTGCATTGCATTGCATTGTTTAGCATTCGATACAAATATGACTTGTTTGAATGTCCCTTGAATTTGACATTTGTTTAGGCCAAAAACAGGCTCTTCTCTATCATCCACCTTCACTTTTCTTCGCCAGGAAAGACACGAGCCATGAGCACATTGGACATACAGGAACTCACAAATTAAAGATGCCATGTTGCGGAGGCTAAACATTCTGGCTATTGGCTATACATGCAGCCATTTTCCCGCAATAGCTTATATAAAAATATTTTATAGTAAAGTTGTTTCTTCTGTGTTTATGTTTATCTCAATAGTTTGGAGCCTTAGTTTGTGTGTTTGTTTATTATTCAGTCTTGCACTTTCAACCAAAGGGTTCTCATCAGGACATCTTATTAAATAACAGCAGCAAAGATATACAGTTTCCCCCAAGGAATTGGGACGCGGATATATGTTTGAATTAGCATAAGAAATTGTAAAATAGTTTTTAGTAAAAACTAATAGTAATGTTGAGGTTGAGAGAGGACAAACGAAGTTATACGGATGACGTAATCGTGTACACTCGATTGGTTTCCTGGTGGCCGTCGGTGGCAAATCGGGTACTTTCGTTCACTTCAGGCAACGCTGTGCTCAACGCTTCAAGACTAAGTTTTACATTTCTCTTTTCTCTTTTCCTGCAGGTCACCTATTTCAAAATATGTACGAAATATATCATTGTTATCGTCATTGTCATAAAGCCAAAAGTTGTCTGGTATCATTTAACCAACGTTGTCCTCGACTGATATTCAGAGTGACGTGGCATAATTTGATATCGGTTGCATGATATTGATATATAGGAGCACATACAGGGTGAAACAGCAAAGTAGCTAAAAACACTCAGCCTTAATTAATCTCGTTCTCCGGGAATACTCTGATATCTGAATGACGGGGAGATGTAAGAGATTATTTTGGGTTTGGGTTAATTGTCAATAATTGCCTGGTACTTAGTTTTGACATTCTGGTTGGTATTTCTTGGATTGAAAGACTGGTTTAGTTGTGGCCTTTGGTAGTCCTTTTGGTTTAGAATTATGGCTTCATTGTCCTCTCCCCCAGAGATTTCCTTCTTAACCCAAAACGCAAACGCTTTTATAAAGTGTAGTAATTATCGGATTCTTCATTATCGACTATCGCAGCAAGCCGTGTTTGCTTGAGAGTTGCATGATGTCTTGCATTGACAGATTTTATTGTACGTTGCATGATCTCACCTGACCAGCTGCATGTTCAGATTCTCTTTCATCGATAACAAATATATATTTAAATTGTTTTAGAAAATGTTAAAATAACTGATGAAGTAGTTTCCGAGTCAGTGATCTATTTCCCACCCAGCGGGAATGTCAACAAAGAAATTACCAATTTTATTTAAAACATCTATGTAGCCTTCATCCAGTGTCATCATGTAGAACTTTGCAAACATTGAAAATCAATAATAATATTTTAATTGATAGCGCTCTTAAATTATGTGAAAAGCGTATTAAGTATATGGTAAATAGAAACTAGAAAAGTATTTAAAATACGTTTCACATGTTTCATATATTTTAAAAAAGCCTGTCGATGATTCAAGTTTGTTTGATGTTTGATGATGAAGTTTGCAAGAAATACAAATTCAGAAAACTGTGATAAAGGAAAATATGTAGAAAAAAATATGTGTCGGGGTTTTTGCATAAATATATTTCGACTACGAAAAAACTAGCCATGAGATATTAACCCCTTACAGTTAGTTACACCTGCCTAACTGGGTGGGCTGGAAGCAGAAATTGGAATGTTCATTGTTACTTGCGTTTCGTGAATATCGCGGCCGCCATATTGGATTATGCGGTATTGCCCATTGGAGTAGTAATCGTGGGCGCAGTTTTTCGAAGAGAAGCGACGATACATCAGTAAGCAGTCAGATGAGCATGAAACAATGAAAAACAAGTACGGATAAGTGTCCCTAATTTATAATCCAAAATATGCCCTCAATCGGAGGTTCTTGGTCGTACACCTTGACTAGGTATATCCTCATATCTTGGCTTGTTCCACAACATTTGCGGCAACCACGAAACAGACCTGTTGTTAATACAGGGCAACACAGTGGTTTGAAGCAGCGTTCGCACGACTTCTTGCCTGGGTATGTCCATAAAAGTGGGAGTGGCACTTTTTACAGTCAAATTTTCCCCTTGATCAGTCAAGATTGCTGGGGTTTTCTTTGTCCAAGAATGAAATCAAACACTAGTTTGTACCCATTTACTCTTGTCTAAAACTTCAATTACAACGCAGAGCCTGGTCTTTTGTATTAAGGATGTTTGTGCAGCAATCTTCTAACCTTCAGAATTTCCTAAAATAAATGCTTTTGTTAGACTATGAGTTCGTTATGTCACAAAGGTCAAAAATGGGGAGAGATCACCGTTCATCCGATCCAGCATCCCACTAGTATCAGAGAAACTGAACTCGAATCATTGTTAGACTTTTGAGAACGAAAATGCAGCTAAATAACGCTGGAATTCTAGTAATCTTTTTGCTTTTTTTACAACAACAAAAACAACAACAACAATTTTATTACGTACTGAGGCAATTACCCGCAAATAGCAAATGCTAATCGAGGCGAGTAAGTTTAATGGCGTTCGCGGTCTCCGTTAGCAAGGACACTTTATTTTTTCAATCTTCTTACAAATTTAATCTTTCAATCTTGCAACAAATTTTTGAACATCACGAACACTTGGAATCTATTGAATGCATCACAGTCCCCAGGAATCAGGTGTCAGACATGCAGAACGGACGTATCACAGAGGAAAGCTTCAGTATTAATAGAAAAGGTTATATGATTATTCTAACTCAGCTCCTTTGGTCCATGGCTTCAAAATAATCCAGTTAAGAGAATCACACATGTCTCAAAAACTGATCTTGATAAAAATATTTGAAAATCACCACAGTTAAAGACCATGTCGTGAATGAGAGAGGTCGTATTTTAATATTTCCAATAATAGAAAGAGTTGCCACAATAGGGAGATGACTTATTAAAGACCTAGAGCATACATGCTGCAAAGTCATCGTTGGGGACTGCTTCCATATTGATATTTAGAATAGTTTTGTTATTACTTGTTAGTTGAAACAAAATTTACACAAGAAAGCCGTGAACCAGCTGTTGTATCGGAAGATAGGCAATCTTGGATCACGTCTTCTTTATCTCTCTCTTCTTATCAAATCTGTTTTATGAAAGTGATATATTCTCTATATCGCATTGGAATATTTTTAAATAAAATTATATTTGCCTTTTTTCTCTTTTGCGTCTTGTTAGAGTACATCTCATTGGGAACGCGTAAACAAAGACGCGGAAATAGATTTTGGAATTTTGACTGGAACGAGGACCACACAGAATCTGAAGCGTTAATCAGACTTTTCTCGAGCTATACAAAGTGTACTAATCAAAGTATACCGAAATCATTGTAGTGCCGAAGCAAGGTATATATATATATATTTTTCCAGTTAGTTTAAATGTAAAATTTGATGGCGCCTACAATTGTTTATCCTGAATAAATGTTTTAGGTTGAACTAATGCTCAGCGGGGGTCCTAACCTTTTGTAATTCGGTCATATCAACTGAAGGAACAAGAACAGTTCTATGCATGGATACACAGTGAGTAAACTATAATAGGAAGATAGCTTTCTCTTAACTGCGCATGCGCAATATTAATTAATATTTGCTGTTATTAAATGTACGTGTGCTGGAACTATCAGTGCGAATTTCACCAAAACATGCTTCCTTTTTATTTCTAGAGGAAATAACTGCCACATACAGTCATTAGTGACATTACTCCGTATCTTCTAGCACCGAAGCGATGGAGAAGAGAGTTCAAAGGTAATTTTTCTTTAAAGTGAACAATTTTCGGTGAGAGTCTCGCAGGTATTTTAAAGTAGTTCCTGTTCGTTACTTTATTGTATGATATTATGGCAGCTGTCATATTACAATGAACCTTCTATTTGCTATTTCAAATGCGAGGCGTCATCTACTGGTTCTCCAAGGCGTACAAAAGCGCCGTGAAGTACTGAAACAGAAACGCCACTGCGCAAAAAAAATCGAAGGTAAGAAGGCAAACAAAGGGCATGTAACTCGTATTTTTCTGCTGTTTTTAAACCTAGCTGTAATAACAATTTACCGGAGCCACGCTGGATAACTTGTTTCTTTGGAATAATTATAAATGCGATTTTCTGTTCAGAGTCCTGCAAAGTATATGAATAAAGACCTGATACATTTTATTTGTAGAACACGATGCGAGGAGTGCATATAGTGAGTGACATCCAACTAGAAAGTTTCAGATTTCTTCAACAACTCGCGTTCTGAAGTTGATGTTTTACTGATTTGTTTTTCATTTGAACACTATACAATCTAGAAATAAATTTGCTGTTTACTGTGCAGCGGACGAAACAACTTCTACATCTAATCAAATTTTTCCTTAAAGCCAACGAAAATCATTACAAGAAATATCTTAAGAAATTCGTGTGTAAATGTGCGCCGTGAACTTTGAACACCTGTAATCCCTGATGTAACTCCTAGGTTACTAACATGGGATATCCAACAATTTTAAAATGCTCCACTGAGTATAGCAGTGACATTAGAAAATAGTCTTTTATTAAGCGATCCATTTCAAATGCTTATCTTTGTAAGATAAGTTTGCTGGAGATGAAAGCCCAAGCAATGGATTTCCTTCCGGTCAAGAGCTCTGAATTGTAAACACTTCAACCCCTGCCAAAGGATTGATCTTGAAATACGTTTCGTCAATAAATTTTTATTTCATGTTGTTTTTATTTCTGAAAACTTGTAATTTACTTTTCGACTTGTTAATATTGAACGCCCAAATTAATACTATGGTATTTGTTTTCTAACAATTTAGGGCAACAAAGTTCATATTCTGAAGGCAAGTCGTACAATAAACACAAATAATGGAGATAAGAATGTATGGTCAGCAGGCAAGCAAAAAGACGAAGTGTTATCTTGAAACCTTTTTGTTTCTGATAATTTCAACTCAGTGGAGAACAATATAATACAAATAAGTCTCCGAAGCTAGGCAACAAGTATCTAACGTTTAATTAAAAGGACTACATTTGCCGCTTCGTCACTGCGCAACCTACATTAATAATGAACATTTGGCTCCTGTATATGCAAACTATTATTATTTAAAAACAATCAATTTTAAGTATAGTTCCTAAAGTTTCTGTTCTTTTACTGGTTTTGGAGAGTCACTAATGCAGTCGAATATATTAAAATGGCGGTGTGTTCCCGTGGTTTATATGTGCAACAGACATGGTTCATTCTAACCTTCATTATAAAAAGAAAACCGAAAATTGTGTTTGTTTTCTAAGAAATATTCATATCCATTTCCTATATGGCAACATTTTCTTATCCTCGAGCTATCAGCCTCATATAGAATGAACATACAAACATTATGAAAATATACTTGAAATATGTTTTAGTTTCAGAGGCATCTGATTCAACCAGTTTTGCAGAAGCAGAGACCGGAGTTCGCTTCATTTGCAACCTTTTGAAAAAAGGATGTATTCAAATATTGTTACTCGACAGCTGCGAATCATTCTCGATCGTTAGCAGTGATGTTATTACAAGATTTAAGTTGTTCAAAGAAGCATTTCTTTCATATTCGAGTCTTCTTAGAACGGCATTTAATGGCAAGGATGTTACCAATATGCTTTTAAATTAGTTTTAAATTCGTTGCTTTTCTAGGCTAAAACTTCAATTCATAATAAAGTGATAGTCTTTAGTTTGACTGAATCAAATGCAATAAACACTGATGTCTGATTATTGAGTCAATAGAATTCCATATTGAATGTCTTATAAAACTACAAATTACAAAGACAGTGTTTACAAGTTAGATGAAGGTACCGCCTATATCCTTTTTGCACCTTCGATTTTTAGCACTGCCTCTTGACAAACTGTCAAAAAGGTGATTAAAAGTTTTGATTTCCCGCAATAACAGCTGCTCTGATGGTAACACCCTGGGGTTGAGTTTTTGTCTATTTTAAAACAAGACAGATTGACAAAATTAAAGGAAACAGTGCTACATGTATATTGTTTCCATGATGCAACAATGGGACAACCTAACTGACTTACAATGTTGCTCTCCTTCAAGCTGCGAATTAACCCAATAAAATTAGCTATCGCTCCACCTGCGCTCCAAACACTTGCGTAAATTATGAGTGCCAGAAGAGCAAATAAACAGTATTTCTTGTTTGCATTTCAAAGCTAATGTCATGAATTTTGTTCATTCTATAGCTTTCGATTATTTTAATGAGCTTCTTCATTTTAAGATGAGTTCATGATAGTCTACACATAAACTTGAACTAAGATCCTATAATCTATCAGTTTTCGCTGAAGAAATCCATATTTATCTTGACTTGTAATTGGATTCAACTGGAGCAAATCTGTAGAGGATTTAAAACACTGAATGGGAAGAGCTGGTGAAATTATTCCTTATTTTAGTAAGTATTTAATCAACTGCCAAAGTTCAACAATTCTAATATCATGACCGACTCATGGTCGTATTTTTATGACAAAAACTACTTTATGACATTTAAGAAAACAGTGAAATGAGAGCATAGCAAACGACCGCTATTCGTTATCAATACCGTCCCTTTTGCAAAACGAGAACTTCAATCATCAGTCCGAATTTTGCCACTGTACGTGAGAAAGCGTTTTAAATATTACAGTGAGTCAAGGTGAGTAGAGTTTTATGAAATAAATTTCGATCGAAGAAAAATGCCAATGATTTCATAACTAGATTCAGGGAGACCTTGGGGACCGTTCAATGGACTCGTATCGCGGTAAACTGGGTTAGTTTCAAACATCTTCTCCATATATATATATCATATGACACGATTGATCAGCTAAAAGTCGACTTGTTGTGCATTCTCCGTTTCGCGCGCTAGTCCTTCGTCAGAGTAAAACATGAACGAGGGCTAGCGGACCTGTGCTCAAAACGCCCCAAAGCAGCAACTAAAACGCTTTCTCTATATTTTTCATACAATTTCCTATTCGATAGTGTCAGAATCTTATAGCTGCCTTTAACTAATCTCCCAAAATCTGTGGAAAACTGATCAGTGGATAGCGAAACTGTACCGCTGTCAAAAAAAAGGTGTGAGAGTTGCGCTGTGTCAGTCAGCTGAATAAGCTCAGCCATATATAGAACTTATATATCAGTATATGGGTTATGCTGATTCGGCCAGATCTATCTGCGGAGAGCAAAGCGATTACGAGCTGGGAGTCCATTATTGGGAGGGAAAGTTGTATTTGCAAAAAAAAATCTTATTTCTTATTTTGTGTAAGTATTGCAGTAACGCATACATATCTCAGCTGCTGTAGCTATGATCGAAATCAAGGACTGTTTTTTTGGAATGGGCGACTAGCTGTTGTCTTGAAATGTTGTCTTGATGTATGAACACAATCAATCTTGAACTATCCTGTTCCAGAAATCATAACCGCACACATACTTTACAGCTACTATATACTTTAGATTAATGTATTACTAATGGGGTCCAGCGGTAGGGTTAGGGTTAGGGTTAGGGTTAGCTATTGAAAGAGCAATATAATTTGGAATTTGGAATTTAGAGTTTGGAATTTGGACTTCCGAATTTGGAATTTATGGATAGCTTTCTTTATAGATGGCACGAAATTAAAGTAAATCTATTTTGCTACTCCTGCCGTGTAGGTGATATAACAACACATTGAAGCAGAAAGCTGGGCCAAAGCAAGGATACAACAAGTAAACAAGTCCCCTGTACAGATCTTCCTAAGACATACCAAAGAATGAATAAGTACAACAACTATTCTACGAACAGCAACAGCAACAGAGCAGACTGGGAACCCGACGCAGTGACAATCGGTACGTTCGCCGGCCTGGGGCTGCTGTCCCTACTCATCGTCATTACCAACTCGTTTGTCATAATCCTGGTGATAAAGAAAGAGTATCTAAAGACGATCACCAATCTTTGCCTGGCCTGTTTAGCTGGGTCAGACCTTCTGAGTGGACTGGTAGCCATACCAATGATCCTGGTATGTAATTTGCTCGCCATGAACGGTGTAGAAGGATCACATTACGTTTGTGTCGTCATGGATTTAGCGTCCAGATTCATCGCCATATCAACAATATTGCACCTGCTGGTTGTCACTGGTGAGCGATATCTCATGATAGTGCACCCCATGAAGTACCCAAGGATTATCAAGAAGCGCCGTGTTAGAATTGCTCTTGTCTGCATCTGGCTCTTCTCTCTGTCGGCAGTGTTAGTGCAGTTGGCTTGGATCAACCTTCAGCCCCAGACCAGAGGGCAGGGCATCAAAATGATTGAAGTCGTCTATGACCTCTGCATCATTTTTGGACTGGTGCTTCTCCCTCTGCTGATTATGGCCCTGGCATACGGGCACATATTTCTGATATTGCGCCGGCAGCTGAACAGCATCAATCGGCTGAACAGCCATTTTGAAATGAAATCCAAGAGACGGCAGAAATACGTAGAGCGTAAAGCTGTGGTGATATTCGGTACCATGATTCTAGCTTTCACTGCGTGCTGGTTTTCGTACTTCTTTGACAGCCTGAAGCAAGATCTGCAGTTTGAGACCATGCTCGTGCCCAACTGGGTAAACACTATGCTCATATTTATGAGGTTCGGCACAGCGCTCCTCAACCCCGTCCTCTACACCTTCTTCAAGGAGGACTTCAAACGGGCGATATTCAAACGTCGACCGAGTGAAATGACATCGGTTACGGATGCTACTGCGTTCCAGTAATACGCTCAGCTACTTGTTACTGAAAAATATTATTGTATTCATGCTAGTCATAGTATTGTATATTTATCGGTATCGCATGGTATATAATCAGTAACAGAGCGGATACATAAACAAGGTACAAAAAAAGCCAAAATCTTCATCAATCTTTACAACCGACTTATTATAAAGGACATGCATTTCTATCACAAAAATGATTTTAAAATAATATCAGTGATTCTATTCTTTCTCGTATTTTACTGTTCCTCGTTTTTCAGAAAATGATTACAACTCAAGTATTGCTCTATTTTTCAGTCTGCTGGAGAATGGGCAGAAGTGCAATACCGATCTCCTATAGAGTTGTAGCATTGTTCAGTTATTCTGACCTTCATTTCAGTTTTATTCAGTGGGGTGATACGTTGGGGACATAATTCGACCTCTACTGATAATTAAAATGAACTTTCTCCATTATAACTGACACATTCCAATTCATTGCGACCTAGAACCAAACGTTTTAGGACATATCTGGAGACCGGTTGTCGCTAGAACCACACTGACAATAGCAGATTTAATCGCACTTTCCTGTAACTGGTTCTTAGTTAGTTTAGAAAGATGTTCGCCCAAAAATAAACACTTGTCTTCCCTGGCCATTGACTTTGCTACTTAGAAAAGTACGAAGCAGCAAATTAATTCGAATCACAGTTTCATGTGCCAGGCGTTTTATCGGCCGTCCAGCTAGAGTGAACTGCTATAAGACACTTCAACCAATAATAACTCGGCAATCACAAGCAGCTATCAACCAGTGCATGCACTGAGTAACCGCTGAAAAACTAGTTCAAAGGTGGAGACATACACTAAGCTGATTAGCTGGTGTCTAGGTGATCTACGAAATGATCAAATAATGACAAACTGAAAGTAGTGGTGATAAGTCCAGTCCCCAGGTCCAACAGGAAGGAGACGCTCCGCTTAGCTGTGTACAAACGTGGCCCAGACCTGCAAATCAGAGTGGAGATGGGACAGGAACTCGGGATCTCTATAATAAGCCCATGACTGGGTTCAAACTCAAGACCAGAACAGAGTGAAGACAGGACTGGAACTCGGGCACCAACCCTCCACTATGATCAGAACTATCCTCCACAGGCGGAACTATTTGGGAGGATGATGGTTAGTGATAGTGACTGAGGGGTGATGATAGGGAAACAAGCTGCGGGAGGGCCCTCTAGTTCAAGCACCAACCCTCCACTATGATCAGAACTAGTCTCCACAGGCGGAACTATTTGGGAGGATGATGATTAGTGATAGTGACTGAGGGGTGATGATAGGGAAACAAGCCGCATGGAAGGGCTATATAGACAAACTAATGAGAGGAATGGGAAGAGGAAAGAGAAGAAAAGGGGTTTGACCAAGGTCTTACAAGAATATTTAACATTCCCTTTCTACCTCACCTTCCATTCACTTTCTCCCGCTCACCTCCAGAATCTTTACTGTCACTGCTTCGTATCACGCCCATTGTCACTCATCACTAGCCATCATTCCTCGTCATTATCCATCATTTTTTATCATTACCCATAACTTAACATGATTCGACATTTTGTTTCTTGTTTGCTGTTCTACTAATCACAAAGACTGAAGCCTGTGGAAGAGGTTAGGTCCACGAAATTGAGGTAATAGCACTGAGTTATAGAAAGAAGACATCAACAAAGATAGTGAAACAGAATTAATTAATATTACAACAGGATAGGATTTATGACGAGATTGAGTTTATTGAACACTCAGTATAGACATCAATTAAATGGAAGTTGTCTTCATCATTCGGCTTTATAGCAATTTCACTGTTTTGTTCTCTCTACATGTATCTTAATTTCTCGTAATTCGCAACCTCTAAATTAACTAACTGTTAATCTTGGAAAGGAAACATCATTTGTAAATTGTAAATATCTTTTGTTGTTGTTATAATGAATGTAAATATGTCTGATAATTGACAGAATAAAGAATTAAGTGAGGTAAGTATAACCCTGAAAGGATTTACAGCTTCCCTGAAGCGATTGGCCAGCAAGTTCAGTATTATTACGTTATGAGAATGTGTAGACTGAAGAGAACACGTGGCGTACCCAGTGTGTCTGTGATCTGTCAGTGTACGTGTGCTTCTACGTTCGTGTGTGTATGTCTGAGTATGCGTAATCTAATGAGTACGAGTATTTGTATATCTATGAGTATGCATATGAGTATGTGCATGTCTATGAGTATGTATATGAGTATTTGTATATCTATGAGTATGCATATGAGTATGTGTATGTCTATGAGTATGTATATGCGTATGTGTGTAAGTGTATGTGTATGTGTATCGGGGGACTTAAAAGAACTCGCACACTTGTCGATAAGAGTAGGCTGTTGCTTGTGTCTGTCACCTCTCTTACAGTACTCAGTTGTCAATAAGAGTAGGGCAATGTTGGTGTTGTGGTCTGTCACCTCTGACTTCTTCTACTCTATAAGCTACTGTATATTGAGATTATGTATGGATAAGAGTAAGCTAATGCCAGAGTTGTGGTCTACGTACGTGTGTGTGTGTGTGTGTGTGTGTGTGTGTATGTGCGTGTGTGTGTGTATGTATGTGTCATGCATGTGTATGTGGTTTGCACTGTGCATTTCCCAACACTTGCGATTTGTGATCTTAAGTTCCATTTGCAGATGTTTATATATTGTAGCCACATATAAGATACCAAACGGTTCCATGTGTGTGTATAAGTACCAACTCTCTCTTCACAATCTCGTTTGGTAATAAATGATCGGATACAAAGACCCTAACAACTTTTTCTAAATTGGTAAGTTTAGACATTTTAGGAGATAAGTATTAACGTTTGGGGCTTTGTCTGGGTTGTTTTCAGGTTTAGTCAAACCTTAAGCATTAGCAAGTTTTTGTTTGAAAGACAGTCGTAATAAAAATATTCCAGTCGAATACAATGAATCTCTGATGCATATATTACAGTTTAATTCTCCCACCCAACCTGGAAGTAGTTCTATGTTTCGACAATGGCTGAACACTCTAAATACTTGAAAGAATGAAATAAAATATAATCGGCCATCTTTTTTAGGACGTCACAGAAAAGGCGGCTAAACATACTCGCCCTTTGGGGGAGGGGAGAAGGTCAGGCAGTTCGCAGACTATATACCAGCACGTCAAGCATTTGCGTGCCAATCAGTCATTAGTCTAATGGAAAGGAAAGGTCATCAAACATTGGTTTCACGTAAAGCAACTATATTTGAGTGACAACTGTTTTTTAAGCTATGACCTGTTTTATCATATGAGAAGCCTTTTTTCAACCAGCACAGGTTACTTACTTAACTTAAGTGTTATTTTGTCGACCATTCATGCCATGAATCAACGCCTTTCATTGTGATCTACCCAGTGCAGAGTTCATGTGGATGTAACCACGTTGGTCCGGCTGTTCGTGAACACGGGATCGCAAACAACACGTCCGGAACAGGGAATCACGTGCTTCCTACTTGAAATGGCGCATGCGCATTGGGTTGCATATCGCGATGTTGATACGCATGCGCCGCTGTAATGTCGTTCGCAAACAATCCTGATCTGAGACACGCGGTTCTGTGCACAGCAACAACTGAATTGCTTTAGAATGTTGACTATAGAGCAGCGAATGTTACGGCAACGCCAGCAATAGATCAGCGGATTCAGAGTGGAGGAAATAAAACTCATGGTTACTGCCCAGTTGTACGTCGTGCGAATACTGCGGTTGCTATGGCGACCGATGGCCTGATACAGCAAGATAGACAGTACTGGAGTGTAGCAGAGAAGATAGACACCCACGATACAGCCCATTGTGAGCGCCACTTTCGTTTGCCGGACCGTGTATTGAACTTGTAGCTGCTGCTCTTGCAGATGAATTTGTCGATGATGTCGCCTCGATAACTTGAGGATCCGAAGATATGTAACACAAGTGAATATAAAACTTAACAATAGCAGCATTGTGGCGACAGCTTTGAAAACCGTCACATCAATCACGAACTTAAATGCAACTATGCTGATACAGATGATCCATGATAGAAAGTACGTTTTGCGAATCCTGTTGGTGGTAATTAGTGTAGAATACCTTGGGCGGCAAAACAGAGCGATGTACCTCTCTAATGTTACTGCAGAGATTGTTAGGAACGACACTCCACAGCACGACCAACCCACTGACGCATACACGATCCTCAGGGTACAGTACACGCTGTCAAATGGAGTCATCCACATTGAACTGACAACGTACAGTGGCTGGACAATCAGGCCAACGAGTGCATCGCTGGTAGCCAGACATCCTAGCAACAAATTCGACGGTGTTTGAAGCACCGAGTCCTTCCACAAAACGTACACGACAATCACATTACCTAGAAACGTGAAAGGCGCTGAGAGACCGTTCAACAGAGACGTTGATATCAGCGTTGTGTATACAAGTTGTATTGTGGTGTTTTCATGGTTTTCGAGATCAAAACATTGAAAGTTTAACTGTTCGGGTGTTCTGTTTAAAGACATTTGTGCTTTAAGTGATGAATAAATTTTCCGGGAGCCAAACTAAAGTGTCAAGTTCTTGCTGTTTCAGCGACTATCAGCAATCAGATGTCTACACTATCAAATATAAATTTGAAGTTAAGTAGAACGTTTATTAAAATTCTGTGCAAGGCAAATATTTTAAACAAGTTGACGTTTTCTATGTTCGTGAGGTTGTTTTAATTAAAATAATTCATAATTCCTTCCCTCTGAAACTACATGTGGATAGTGACATTAAGAAATCCAAGCCAATTGGGTCTGGCTGATAATAACTCCCATTTGGAAGAGCCATACAAGATATCTAATAACACCATCTTGGGACCGCAACGTAACACGTCTCTTGACTGATTTGATCAGCGGAAATTGCGACTTCATAAAACTGAATTTCCTCGGTTAAGCGCCCTCTTATACAGAATAAGAAATTTCAAAAACAGCATGGCCGCTAGTCAAGGGAAATAGGATTAATAAATAGGATTGTTGTTTGGGATATTAATACTGCAATGTTCTGTTTTATACAAAATATTTAGGAGTTCCAATTTCAGTCTTGAAGACAATATTATTAAACAAAAAATAGCAGTGAAAAGGAAAGCAACAATTTGTTAAAGATAATCTTGATTTGTTCCTTTCTTTTCTGGCTCAACCGATTGCTCACTCTTTTTTTAATCCTGATGACATAGTTTTGATTCAGTATCTTTTTCGTTTTCGTGAACATGACTGTTTTCATATTGCAAATCTCACTAAAATATGGAATAAAGTCTTCAGTAGATGATTACATACAAGACATACAACTCTATGGGATAACAATATATATTTCCGTTTAATCAATGCCGAATGTCCTGATATATATTGCAATAAAAATAAAGATCTTGTCAGTAATTGTTATCACGTTATCTGACAGATGGAGTACCAGCGCCGATTCCCACGCAAAGCCATAAACTAAACAAATGAAAGAATCAGAGATTTACGTCTTCTCAGAATCATACGCCTGCTTGTACAGTAAATCGATAGAGGTGTGCAAAGTACGTTTCAGCGGTCGAGTTTGGAACCCCTTATTTTGCTGTTGTTGCTACTATTTAACGCAACTAACGTGACGAAATAACTAATTCCACAATGCATTCTTTTCCCGTGCAACTGAGATTTTATACATTGTCTCAGTACCACTTGAAAGTGTTCCCCAGTCCACTGAACTGATTCCCAAGACTCCCGGCTAATCCGCCACCGATACCACTCAGGCCGCCTGAGAACCATCCCATAATGTTATTATCTTCCCCAACATGTCCAACCCGTTTGTTGATTTCCTTTAGCAGTTTGGTCTGTTCCCATATTGCATCCTCCACGGATTTCAACCTGGGAGGAAGAAATTAAAGCATGTCCTTCTTAGGAAGATTTCAGATGATGTCACTGGTTGGGATACATTTAGCATACAAACCTTCACGTTCCTTAAGATCTGAGAAGCCGCAAAATATCCTTGTGGTTCCCGTATCTAATACTAAAAGCTATGGGGACAGGTCCTTTGTGGTGGCATCAGGCAAACTTTGGAACTTTTTAATCAAGTAAATTAGTTTGTATGAATAGTTTAGAAATTTTTTAGAAATTTTAGAATTTTTATTTTTTATTTGTAACCTGTAGAGACATTGAGTGTAATGCATATATATATATAGCTTGAATACGCGTGTCGGGCGAACCAACGATGGACTCCAATGGTAGAAGGATTAAGAAATTATTCCTAGTCCGCTCTCCAAATTGTAGGATAAATTCACGAGAAAAAAGGAGACGGGCAACTTCTTACCATCCAACTTTGTATTTAAAAACATTTCTTCCTTTCGGTCTTCTTCAGTTTACAAAATAAAAATATGAAATTACATTTGGTTAAAATCAGTTAAAAATCTAAGTTGGAAATAAACTATTGCACAGCAACATATTTCAATGGGAGGCCTGTTGTTTTTTGGGATGCCTGTGAAAATGCCTGCCGGAGTATGTTTGACGGATTTTCAACAGATGTCCAAGAATTTGACGTCACAATGAGCGGTGGTCCAAGGGTTACACGTCACAATAAGCGGCCGACCATTCACGAAGCTACGTCGACTTTTCGTGGTGCGGCGGTGACGGTCGGGTGTGCTGCTGGACTTGGCGAGTATTTTATTTTGAATTTTCGCAGGTTTGCAAGAAAGATTTATCACAACTTTCAAAGTTTCTCTCAGGTTTGTCACGAGCAAAGCTCA
>JANVCJ010117601.1:0-16527 GCA_026413505.1 Epizoanthus ramosus
GTGTTTCATGACTGTGAAGGCTTTGTTCCTGACATGACTTGAGAGCATGCGCATTACCGTGACATAGCCCCTTTAAACATAAAAAAGAAGTCTAAAATGCCAAAAAAATAAATTGTATTTTTCCTACCAGTTGTTTCCACAGATCAATGACGTCATGATAGAGCCTCTGCGGGAGTCGTACGACTATTACGAAGAGCAGCATCTGCAGGATGAGATGGCGCTTGCGGGTATCACCAATGCGACAGAAACTGGAGTTCGAAGCACTGGGGAGTCTCAACATCCGGCTTTTCAGACGTCTAAGAGGAGATCCACTTCCTTCAAGGACAACGAGCAAGACTCGAATGAATTCGCTCAGCCAGCTTTAGAAACGTCTACGCGGCGATTCACTGACATCGTGGACAATGAACAGGACTCCAATAAATTTGCGCAGCCAGCTTCAGAGACATCTAAGCGAAGGTCCACTGATTTCAAGGATAAAGAACAAGACTCGAATGAGTTATCCGAGCAGAGCAAAGATTCTGATAATGCCATAAAGGAGGAGGATGAACAGGTACCTACATATCTGCGTGTCGGCAACACAAAAACATCGATACTATGCGTTTATAGCTTAATTACAAGTAGAAGCGTCAATTACCTTAATATGCTTTATGCATGAATGGATACATAGACAGACAGACAGACAGACAGACAGGGAACTGAGAATACCTCACAAAACTGGGTAACATAACATAACTTCTCGACTCAAGCAAAACACAAAGTCCAACCATTCAAATGAAAGCTCTTGATGAGTACTATTAACTCTTCGAGCCCTGAGAGTGCCTTTCAAAACTGAGTGAGATGTTATATCTTCTCAACAGTGACTACAAGAGCAAACACTTTTGCCAGATACAGATAAAATACCTTGTACTAAATACATTCACAAGACAAAGTATGCACTTGTTTGTAGTACAAAAATACATACATAAATGGTAAAACTTACTACATGGTCATATTTATCGATACCAGCTACATCAATGATTTGTAATTGTTTTTGTCTCTCTTAAACAGGACAAAGAAGCGAATGAAAAGAACGAAGGCATCTGAGGAAATTAAACAGACAGAAAGAGTAACTAAGAAGCACAAACAACAACAAGAACTTTATTAGCAATAATTTCAATTATTAGTTTACATAAAAGAAGAGCAAGATTATGAATAATGGTAGCTGGTACTCAGAATAACTAAGGAGTTAATCGAGCTGAATAACATCTAGAGTATTTTATAAAAAAAAAGAACAATTGGCAATACAGTTGAGTGACAAAAGTAGATAGCAAAGAAAACTAAACTGTTATCAAGTAGAACAACAACAACAACAACAACAACAACAAAAAAAGACAACCCAGTACCAGATGAAGATTCAAAAACTATGTCAGATTAGAATTGTATAGATCTAATAGATTTGTTCTTAAAGTATTTTTAAACGACTTTAGAGGAAGTTCTTTTATATTTTCAGATAGTTTGTTCCAAACAGAAGCTGCTGAAAAGCGAACATTAAACTTCCCATAGTTAGTCCTTATAGCATTAATATAATAGGAAGACTTACAAGCTAGCCTAGTGTTATATTTGTGCATTGCTGATACTCGTTTGAAAAATTCATCAAAAGGTTTAGGAAGTAACTTATTATGAAATTGATACATAAAAAGTGCATTTTGATAATACACTAAGTCCATGAATTTTAGTATCCCTAACTGTTTAAAAAGTGGTTCGGAATGTTCATCTGGCTTTGAGAATGTTATAATTCTGATGGCTCTTTTTTGCAAGGTCACAATCGGTTTTAGGGTGGTTTGATAATTGTTTCCCCACAACAAAAGGCCATAGGTAAGAAAAGGAAAGATTAGAGTGTAATATGATTGAGTCAAAATACTGCAATTGACAAAGTGCCTAATTTTAGGTCGATAGAACTACAGAGACTTTCGATGTATGAGACCATGGTACGTACGTAGTATGCCTGGTTGCCTTCATTTGCCAAACGCTTGGCTAGCGCATCACTATCCCAGACACCAGGACAGGTGCAAAATGCCTTTGCAAAATATCATAAGATTGGTGGAAGCGTGTTGTGCAGGTGGTGTTGCAAGTCTTTGGAAAGGCGATGAGGGACGTGCATTAGCAACCATTGGAAGAAGTATTTGGGTTTGAAGATGTAGCAATACCTGGTACCGACCAGATGGTGTCCAACCTTGTACTTCGTCGGTGGATTTACATCCGTACTGTAACTGCAGAGGTACTCCAAAAGAGTCAAATCTTCTGCCAGCACAGAATGGGCCCGATACAACGGAAGCACCTTGTCTTGGTTGGTGCAATCCGAAAGTGGCACGAGGTACTTCTTCCTGGACGAAGACGACCACAAAGGGTACGAGGAAGTGAGGCTCATGACCATCTCTGGTTCACAGGACAGGCAGTACGCAGGAACCTGAAGGCGGCCTGGTGGCCACTGATGTGAGTGGAATATAATGCATCGTCATTAAGGCCATCTCTGAACTTGCTTGATGTAAGAGGAAACGTAATGTAGGACCATGGACTCACTGTTGGAAGTTTGGACGTCCATCTGACACTGCAATATCGGAAGCAGAGTATCCACGTATGCCCTCACATTCAATTGGAGAGCCTCTTCATTGTGAATTGGGTGTAAGGCATCAGGTAGTCAAAGAGGCATCTTCTGAACGAAGGTAGAAAGTGGTTGAAACTGAAGGCACGGCGATGGTTCGCTAGATCGTTGATACTTCCAAGAATGAAACCCCACGTCACCTTGGTCTTCAGGAATATCATCACGGAACCGTTTGACCTGGACATAGTCGAGCCTCTCAAGCCACACCAGGAGGTGTAAATGGACTGTACCCCTCTTCTACAATTCAAAGCGATAGAAATACCTCTGGACATTAGACTTAGAAGCAATGTTATTATAATTCAGAACATGGCGTCTCCAACGCTTATTGCTGCAACCAGTCAAATACCCACGAACAACCTGCTCCAGAACATGAACAATAACATAGTCTCCAACTGAGGGAGGTCAGTAGGACGAAGTCCAGCAGCACTGTGAGCATTAACAATGAAGGGAGGAAAGGGAAATGACCATTCGTATGGCGAGATGGTGATGAAGAATGATGGAAACCAAACTGACGAATTGGATCAAGCAGGTAGTCATGTTGCCAGCGCCAGTAGGAGGGAGAAAATGTCTTGGAGTCTAGAGCTCGCCACAGAGAGCACTTCAAACGCCTCGTAGTAGAAATAACTCCACTAACGGTCTTGAAGAGCCAACAATCATAATGGTAAAGCAACATGTCGTATTGACATGCAAAGTCACCGACACGAGAATGCACTTTGGCGATGCGACCTAGGGTACAGCGATGGCCAGTACCAGACATTAAAGACTTGCACCATGATTTGTGGATGTACAGATTGGGCCAAAGTGCACATTCGATGCCGGGATGTTTCAGGATCTCATACATCTGCATTTTATACTGACCTCAGGAAATGAGCTGATCGCGGAATACGATGACATTTCACTATTCATTAAGGCATTGTACCCTGCCAAGAGTCACTGTTTTCGTTCAGGACAAGAGATGGACTCAATGCGAACTAGAAAAGGCTGTTCGTAAACATCCAATGAAAATGCACCAGTCTTGACTCCATGTCCATGTTGCGTCCGCTGATACACACCAAGGTCAAGGTGAAAGGGACGAAGAAGCTCGACATCATCCTCAGAAAGACCACATAATGCTTCCGGAATATCTGCTGGACTTGTAACGGGATAAACATCTTGTGCACGAAAACAAGGCTGAGGACGTGGTTTTGCATGCTTGTCAAAGTTATGGGGCAGCTTAGAGGAGTGTAACAAACCACAATCAGGACAACAAGTCCACGAACCGTGTACAGCACAGAGCAGAAGACCACTTGTAATTTACTGAGAATGTCTCCTACCCGAACAATCGGTTGTAGAAGAGACGACATTCCTTCCAGATAGGAAACGTATCCGCTCACGTTCAACACTTTCGGCCCGTTGAACCAAATCAGCATGTGCATGTTGCTGCCTCATTAACAAGTGAGGGTCGGTGGTAAGGTTTGCCCATTCTCGAGCATTCCACAGAGCAAGTGAATCCTCCTCGGTGTTCATGGATGGGTGTGGCATACTGATGAACTACCTAACAAATGATTTGAAATGAGAGTCAATGTTAGAGGCAACGTAATTGCGTAAGTACGAGAGGTAGGAAATAATCTCACCTTTCGTGCATTAATACATCGTGGGAGTGAATATGAAATTGCTCAAATGCACATCAAAGACACACTCGATTGGCATCTCTACAGTAGCATGTACTAATGTTCCACCCACATTTCTATAGTTGTGGTAAATGCTATCTAAGTAACAGAGAGTGCTTAATAAACGTGGGACCTTTATTATTTTGATACTTCAATTAAATGTTACGTTCGTCACGAAAACCGCGTATCAAATGAGCGATCATAGTTTGTCTATACACGTTCCACAATCCAATAAGACCTTTCTAAAGAAGAGCAGTAGAAAATGTACAACGTACCATAAAAGAGATGGAATGAAATACAAGAATACGGGACATTACTTTTTTACACTTTTCGTATAACGTATTTATCCATAGAGAACTTGTGAACTACTGGAAACTACAAAGACACTATAATGGACTTACGTACCAACAATGCACATCGAAGGCACACTCCATTAGCATCTCTACAGTATAATGTTCCACCCAGCTTTCTATAGTTATGGTAAATGCTATCTAAGTAATAGAGAGAGTGCGTAATAAATGTCGGACCTATATTTCTATGCTTCAATTAAATGTTACATACGTCACGAAAACCGCGTATCAAATGAGCGATCATAGTTTGTGTTTATACACATTCCATAATCCAATAAGACCTTTCTAAAGAAAGGCATGTCAAAAATGTACAACCTGTCATAAAAGTTAAAGATGGAATGGGATACAAAGATAAGAGACATTTCTCTTGTACACTTTTTGTAGAATGTATTAAGCCGTAGAGAACTTTCGAACTACTAGAAACTAAAATAGTGAAACAGGCTAATGAATGGTTAAATAACATTGTACACTTTTTAGTCAATTGTGCGTGAAATCGTACAACGAGTGATTCTTTCCTTCAGGAAAACTCCATGCAAATAGTAGCTCTGAAGCGTAATACTATGAACCAAAAAGCCATGAAAATCCCGTGAAAATGTTCATGGGGTTTTCACGGGGTTTTCATGTTCTTTTCATGGCATTTTCACGGCTTAGCTATCAGGATTTTTCATGGGTTCACCCCGTGGAATGGCCATGAGAAATCCATGAAAATGCCATAAGAATCCCCTTAATATCACACGTTTCATGGCCCATGAAAATTTATCACGTCCGGGGGAGCAATGAAAAAGCCATGAAAACACCATTAAAATTATCCCAATGCCTGTGTTGCCCTTTAATGGGTTTTTCATGGTGGTGAAAATCCCATTAAATTTGAAGGGTGGGCCCAGGGTTGATTTCATGGGGTTTTCATGGTTTGTTGTTAGATTTAATGCTCCATGAAAAATCCATGATTTTCCCCTGAATGGTGTTAATTTAATGCCCCATGAAAATATTCCATCCGGTTTCATGGTCTTTTCATGAGGTTTTAAGGGCATGAAAAAACAGTGTGTGCTGGATGGTTATAATTTCATGGGGAAGAAGCAAGACCTCTGACCATGAAAAATGCCTTGAAGTTTTCGAGTTTTTCATGGATATTTATAGCAGTAGTATAAAACATGATCGACATCACCCAAAGACGTAATGTTTCAAAATCTTGTCTAATTCGGGTCTGCTTGATTTTCTGACGCCTATTGAAGTCTGCTAGCTGCTGTTTCACACCTTGGCCATAAGAAATCTTTATATATGGAGACTTGTGAGTTGTGATTGGTTTTTAGGTGACAAACTCGGCATGACTGCTGGAGACCATTAAGTCTAACAGTTGGCAGACGAGTTTTTCTGAGGGAGAGCTCTTCTCGCTGCGAAGGAAAATAATCGTCTGCGGGCAGGCTATAAATCATGCACTGCAGGGCTGGAAAACCCACTATCCCAACTCCCGAGGCTACTGGATTTTGCCATCGAACTACGAAATAGTCTAAGTCACGTATACGCCCGAAGGGCTAGGGGTTTTCCACGTTGATGTTCTAAAATTTCCAGTTGTAAAGTGCAGATGTGATGTTAATAACTAAATAAGGGTCATACAGATATTCAAATACATCAAGACTTATCCAACAACAGCATTCTGAGAAACTTTTGACCATTAAGAATATTCATACCCTATCACAAAAAAAAATGTGGTAGGAACACTAGTGTTCCCTTTTACCCCCAGTGGTGCATTGGGCCTCAAATTTCAGCCTCAATTGTTCTTATAAGCTGTTCTTCTTGTTTTTGAACAACAGATTTTTTTCCAGACCTCCACTTCTATACTTCCATACTTATATACTATATTCATCTGTAAAATTTATACTTCGCTTTATTTTTGAGGACCGCGGGTCAAAATGGTAAAATATATATCTAAAATAAGGAAAGTATTTTAAGAAAGTATTTCGTAAAACGATCTGATCCTGGCACAGCATGCACTCGTACCAGTTACCAGCAAGTCCTAGATCAAATATTACATTTCGGCGGGAAATCAATATATTTTCTGAAATTTATATTCTTTAAAGCTCATAGTCGAGTCATACTTACTTGTCTTGGCGTGGGGGGTTTCGGATTATTTTCCAGCTCTGAACAGTCAATTGAACAGTCCGAGCTGTTCGACACATCAAGTAAACCCTCGACGGAGCTGGAGTGAGCGACAACTCGTCGAAGCTTTATAATATCGCCGGCCTTCAACCCAGCACTCCGGAGGTCACTCTCCGTTCCCTCTTTTAATGTTTGCAAATCGTCGATCTATGCATAGCGAACAGACGTTTAACAAGTCAGAAAACAATAAGGAATTAACTTGCATATGATTATGAGTTCTTTTGCAAAACAATAAAACAGTACTTTGACTTTGTTCGAGGGTTATAAATAACATCCAAAGTTCAATCAATCAATGTATGTAACGATTTTAAACAATAGATAAAGTGGACTGCTTTGTGCTTACCCCTTCTTCATATAGCACTTCGAGTACACGAGCCCTGTCTTTGTCGGCGAAAGCCTTTTGAAGGACTTGATCCATTACAACACTGACAACCAAAAATTTCACCTTGTCGATCTATAAAAGCCGATTCGAAAATGAACCGCCACTTCTTTGGGGTAGGTCACGTGAGAGAGGACAGGCTTCCCATCAGCCATCTAGCTTGCGCGAACAGACTGGGTCGAGTCCAAAGAGCAAATCATGCATTTGTATATCTCTTGGCTTGCAAATGTCTTCTTTTATGCGTCTCTGTTTTTGCAATTTCTGTAAAGGCAAGGTCCTTCAGTCAAGTTACACGATAAGACAACACATTAAAGTATACGGTTCCTGGGACTCAAAATCAGCATCAGGGCTTTCAAAGGCCAAAAAGTTGAGAATATACGAAGGTGATTCGAGCGACTCGTCCAGTGACAGAGAATCGGAGAATGATCAAATTGATGATCATGAAGTTGAGAGTGTAGTAGATACCTTCGAAGTCGAACAAGGTTCATGCATGGTCCTTGAAGCCGATGATGACCTTTCAGCTAGCAATGGTGAGCCTGGGTTATTAGCGAGTTATCCAGAGAATCTATCAGAGGTAAGATTTTGATTGATAAATTTGCCGAACTTGTAGATCTGTATTTTTTAAATCCAAGTGTCACCGGTTACCAAATTGCCAACCAGCATGGCCCCACAACTCCAGTGAATGGTCTTCTTGTAGCCTCTGATTCCCGCCTCTGATTGTATGTCATTGAATAATATAATTTTAATGTTTGCCTCTTATTTATATACCTGAATTTAGGGCGAAGAGGAAAATATTGAAGTGTATCTAGAAGGTACAGATCCCATTCCTCAAGATGAGAGTTCGAGTGATGAGATAGGGTCATCCGATTCTGACACAGATGATAGTAGCTCTGGATCTGAAAGCGAGGTATAGTACAAATTCAATCTAAACCCTGTTTGTCGCCTCATTCATATTAAAGTTCACTACAATTATCATTATCAGACAATAGTCTGGGCCAGTGGGGCTCAAATGGCTTTTCATTAGCGATACTTGTCAAGTTCGAAAACAAAATTCTATAGTTTCAGAAAATATCTATTCCCCAAACACAGAGAAAATTTCCTTTAAAGCCCCTCACCCCTGTAGAATTTCTGGCTCAGTCCCAAACATTTCTATAGATTTTTTTTCTTCTTAGACCCCCCTCCCTCCTATAATTTCCAATTTCCTCTGGTGGGGCTATGGATGTACCAAGCCTAAATGATTTCTAAAAGAGAGTTTTTGAGAAATTATTAATTGAAGAACTTTGTTGTGGAAATTGAATAAATTACAACCAATTTAAACATCAGTTTATTGCATCTGTAATTGCTTTTCATGTTTTTATAGTTATTTCGCCTTTTACAACCCAAGAGTAAGATACCCATGCAATCACTTAAGACAATGTGGAATATAATAGATGCGAATAAGGTTTAACTCTTGTGTCATAATTGCTGTAGACAGTTGTAGGTTTATAATTACAAGTCAAGTTAGACAATTCTTTCATGAATACTCTTGAACCTCTACCATCCTGAACTCTCTGATATGTATATTTAATATACTTAACAAGCAGTTGCTTCTTTGCTTCCATAATTCTGCACTGTTTTTAGTTGAAAGTTAATTCCTGACGGATATATACGTTTATCAAAAATCACTTTTGTTAATTTACGAATGGTAAAAGTCAAGAACTTTGTGTTTTTGAAAAATAACTGTAAATATATATATACATCAATTAGTATGTACCAATATAGGGCTCAAAATCAAGAAAAAAGTAGCCATATTGTTACTAAAAATTCGAGTGTTATAGAACTCATAAGAAAGTTCTGCCAAAGTTATTGTTACCATTGATAAATTCTAAGTTGTATTTGCAACTGTGCAGTCAGATCTTCCAAACCTTTTTTGTATAAATATTTATAGTTTCAGGTCCTTTACAGTGCCAAGTTAAGGCTACTAAAATTTATATATATCTATTTTGTATTTTGCAGGATTATGACAAAGATCAACTGAATGATGAATTTAATGGAGATGCTTTTGATTTCAATGCTGCTAGTTTATCTGCAAAAGTGTTACGTGATCTGGGCAACGCCTTCGTCGAGAGTCCAGCTATTCATAACAGCCTCACATGTACAGTTCTTGAAGCGGTTGTTTATTTATTTGACTGGTTCTCTTCTCACCCATCCCTGAGTAAAGAAGCTTTTTCTAAAAATCTTCGCTTGTGGCACTCACTCCTTCCAGAAGGTAACCTCCTTCCAACATCATACCAAGAAGCATATCAAATAAGGCCATTCCTAGTACCTGAGGTTGTGTTTCATGTGTGCATTAATGACTGCATAGTTTACAGAGGGGAAAACAAAGATGCTACCGTGTGCCCTGAATGTGATGAACCAAGATTTGGGGCTGGCAAACTTCCGAGAAGAACTTTCCATTACCTGCCTCTTGGCCCAAGGCTGGTCAGGAGTTATGGAACTACAGGAATTTCATCTGTTCTGCAAAGTCATGGTGGAGGGACTGAGGGAACCAGTAATGAAGAAATCATGAGAGATATTCATGATTCTCCTATGTGGAAAGAGGCATTTGGTGTGGGTGGAGCTTTCAGGGTAGATCCTCGTGGTGTTGCTCTTTCCTTGTGTCTGGATGGACTAAATCCTTGGAGCAAGAACAAATGCAGCTATTCAATGTGGCCCATAGTCTTGGCCCAGTTGAACCTTCCAAGGAACATGAGGTTTAACTTTGAAAACCTTTTGGTCCTGGGAATTATCCCAAGTCAAGCGCAAGGAAAGGAGCCTAAAATACTTGACCCTTACCTTGAGATCTCAGTGGATGAAATCATGCTTCTGTCCAACTGCAGGATCTACGACTCCTACAGGAAAGCACCTTTTCATATGAAGGTGGAGATTATGATATATGTCCTTGATTATCAAGGCCTGGGTAAAATCTTCAACCTGACTGGGACAGGCTCTTACAGACCCTGTGGTTGGTGTATGCAGAAAGGCCAATATTGCAAGCATTTGAAGAAAGTTGTTTACCCAGGGAACAGGCGTTTTCTGCCCATTAACCACAGCATGAGGAAGGATACTGTTAACTTCCCTGAACAGCTTGAGGAATCAAGAGAAAGCCCACAACAACGTAGCTTTCACCAAGATTCTGCCTTCCATAGGGCGCATGATAATGCCAAAACCAATTCACAGAAGGCGAAAATAGCAACTGGAACTGGTTGTCGAGGAACATACGTTCTTACCAAGAATCCCTTGTTTGATCGTGTTAAGCAAGCTGTGCCAGATACAATGCACACAGTTGCTGTTCAAGCAAAGCATCTTGTGAAGTGCATAGCTGGGAAGGCAACAGAAGACAGTGTTGCAGTCAGATTGCAGGAAAAATCTCTTGGTAGGTTTCCACAGTCATGGCCAAATGCTGCTGAAAAGGCTACAGATGAGAGCACTTGTGAGAAAACCCCAGCAGAAAGCAAGAGAAAGAAGAAGGGCGAAAAGAGGTCAACTTCTCTGCCAACTGCCCCGTTTGGACTTACAAAGAAAGAAATGGAGATAGCTGATAATCGTGCTAAGGAAATAAGAGTTCCAGCTGGTGACAAATTTCGTCCAGGCCCTGTCTTCTCACGAATCTCAAGGTTAAACTCGCATGAATGGAAGGAGGTAATTTGACAATATCAGACATTTAATATATAATAATAATAATAATAATAATAAAATAATAAATAAATAATAATAGTAGTGATTTGTTAACAGATCCACCGGATTTGACTCTTCTTCCATTAGGCCCAAAATAAAAAATTGTGTGTTTCCTGTTACCCGACCGTCCCTAATTTTTGGCTGCCGACCCTAAAGATTTTTTAGAGCAGCCATAGTATCTTTCGTATCGTTTAAACAAAATAGATTTTTCCCTTTGATTCCCCAACTTTTTACAGCAAAATGTGCCAAAAAATAGTACAGGTATAAAACACAATCGAATTCCGAAACAAAAACCAAAAGCGAAACATAAAATAATATTGGCTTGAGTTGGCAGTCCTGGAAGTTGCTGTTTTAGCTTGAAGGGCCTAATTTAAAATTGTTCTGACACCTGAACCGGATACCTATAAAAGTCATATAATACCTTTTATGGAAAATAAAATTAAAAAAAAAAAAAAAATTCCGACCTACCTACCCTAATTTTTGAAAGGCCGTAATAGAAAACACACATATTTTTTTTTTAGGCCTTAATATAAATAGTTATACAGAAACATAGACAATTAAATATAACTTAAGAAAACTAACTAAAACATACAAACAAACAGACAAAAATTTAAGAGAAACATATTAACCAACATTTAGGTCGTCAAAGTTGGAATGTATGATTTGACTTGGTGGCAGTAAGTAGGAAAAGCTTGATAATTCTTAATGTTGGTAGGCAACTGTTAAATAATGAGACAGAGTCCTTATTACAGAGGATGAGCGAAGTGTTCTTTCAGGTTCATATGGCTTAAGTTTTAGATATGAGGGCCAGTTTGAATCGTGCAAAGCTTTGAAAACATTTTGTAGCAGGTGGTACTGTTCATTTTAAGTGTACCAGTCAAAAGCTATGCTTTCAAATAAACTGACAGTGAATGAATGAATATGAATGAATGAATGAATAAAGGAAAGGATGAATTAAGGAATGACTAAATGAATGAAGTTTCAAATAGATGGGTCAAATGAATGAATTTTTAAATAAATGAACTTGTGCTGTGTTTGTTACTTGCCTATAGCTTGCAGCCCGGGGCATTTTGAAATACCTTGTCAGAGACATGTTGGGAGATCAACAGAGGGAATGTCTGGTCCTGTTTGTAGATGCTATTGCTGCGCTATGTTCCCCAGTCCAGGATAAAGTGAGAATTCCAGCCCTGAAAGAGCAAGTTAATGTTGCACTTGCAAGAATGGAGAGAGATTTTCCTTTATCTCTACAGGTAATACATCATAGACTAGATTTAAAATATGCTTTGCACCTGATGTCTCGTGTAAAGTCATTAGAACAATGCCTGTTTTTGGTTTTGCAACCTATTTTGAAAATGCTAACATTAGAAATGATCTTCACAGGTGGTGACAAATCACATCCTTCATCATGTGCCAGAAGGTATCGAGAGATTTGGGCCAGTACATTCCACATGGATGTTTGCTTATGAAAGGTTTAATTCGTGGATCTGCAGGAGAGCACTGAATAGAAGACACCCAGAAGCGACTATTCTCAGAACGTACCAGGTGATGCTTATGATTACTGCTTGTTACATGCTATTTTATGTCATCGCAAATTAAACAGTCGTCATCAACAAGCAGTACTTTTACATTTCTACTGTCCATCAAGTTCACCAGTCAGTTCTGGACAAATCAGCATTGTTTTCTTGCACTGGGCTTAAATTAATACTTAAATGAATAAACACAGTAATGTTTTCTGTGTTAATCATCCTTACTTGCACCAAGCAAAGCACCATAACCATATGGAGAATTATTAAAAATGAGCTGTCAGTAAATAATATTCTTAATTAGAGGGAGGAAAACCTGTGTGATCGAAAAAAATTCTCTGTTAGACTGACTGAATGAGACAGACTGAAGCTCGCCCCACATATGCCTTTGGCCTGCTACTATCCAACCGAGGTTGCAGTGGTAGGAAGTGTGTTATCTCATCACTTGGCTAACTTGACTCTCTAGGTATTATAATAGCTGTCACTCTGCAATGTGATTGATTCTTATTTTCTTGACAGATATTTGAGTGGTGTCGCTATGTTAAAAAGTCTGGAAAGATGGAGAACAAGCTGCCATTTCCAATGTCATTTGATGACAGTGACAATCTGATGTCAGCAGATACTCCCATTGGTACAAGACAACTTTCCCAGCAGGAACTTGCTGAGATGAAGGAGGTCTACAAGACCGAAGTAGAGGCGTTCAGGACACTCTGGACAATTTATGAAATGGAAAAGGATGTGGCCCGTAAACTTGGCAAACTGAAGAAGTTTCCCAAGTTTGTCAACTGGAAACCCGAGGGCAGTGCAGGGCAGTTGTCCTCAGGCCTGCATGGCACTACTCTCGAAGGACTTCAGCCTACAGCATGTGTTTATCATCATTACCTCTCTGAAACTAAGCAGCACTCGCACAACTACCTATACATCTCTGCACAACACCCAACTAAGAATGCCACAACTGTTTATTATAGTAACCAAGCAGCTGAGTCTTCACATAATCTTTCGGGCCTACGATTTGGCATCATTGACCAAATATATCAACACTCCTTTGCCGAGAGGGTATATATGTGGGCATATGTGACCTTGTATAGAAAGCCAACCTTCATGTCTAGCTACGGTCTTTGGTGTTCCGAAGATTCGTTTGGAAAATCTGTTCCTGTACTTCTGTGCCATCTTTCCCATCCGCTAACGACAGCAACTGACAACAAATCACAGATCTGGTTTCTAGATGCTCGATGCTGAGCACAAAACAAGTTAAAAGCCTCAAGTTCTGGAAGGATATTGTTGTCTGCAAACACTTGTGTTGTCATTACATTTATGAAGAAAGAAGCATATTATTTATAATTATACCGCTTCAATCGCCAAAAACAAAACAAGCTGGAGAGCCCAAGGTTTGAAATCTCATCTATCTGAACATTAGGAGAAACAATAGATTAGGAATAGGTTAGACACCTTTATAAATACTGACATTGTACACGTAGTACCATAATTATTCAAGTTACTAAAATGCTAGGTGCACAATGCATTAATTAATTGTTATTATAAGGGTATTTAATTCTTATTCAGGTAACTTAATTAGCCTTCAAATAGTTTTAACGAAGTAATTAAGTTAGGTGCAGTCTTGGCTGCTTTATATTGATCTAAGATATTATGGTTAGAACAGTTATGTAATAACTGATCAAATTTTGCATATTCATAGTTTTTGTTATGAAAGGGTGGTGATCTAGCATGACGATAAAAAAGGTGTTCATGGCAAAATTCCAGGGTCCCCTAGAATTTCACGACTTATGAAATACATATCAAGCTACCAGTGTGGGTTCATGGGCCATGAAATATACCATTCCAACATATTAAGGAATTTCATGACCCATGAAAATATGCCATTTTTACACTTTTCGGATTTTCATGATCCATGATCCAAAATTCATGGTTTTGTCACAAGTTTTTGACCCATGAAATACAAACCATTCTGTGTATTTCTTTTCATGGTCCATGAAAAATGGCTTCTTCCAAAATTCATGGTTATTTTGTTACCTTGTGAGAGGTTTCATGACCCATGAAATACATACAGTTATGTTAGCGTCTTTTTCATGGTCCATGAAAATTGGGCCCTTGGGCTTGCGAGAAGTTTCATGGCCCATGAAATTTAAACATGTATGTTTGCTGCCTTTTCATGGGTCATGAAATCTGCTGCTTAGGAACTTCATGGCCCATGAAAACCTAATTTCATGGCTTTGCGAGCTTTTCATGGTTCATGAAAGTCGCCCACCCAAAACTTCATGGCGTTTTCATGGCCTTACTGAACCCCATGAAATTTGCAATCTCTGTTTTCATGGCCATTAAAAGCATTTTCAGGGGTTTTTCAATACTTTTTCATGGGATTTTCATGAAAAAGGGATTCATAGTGATAGTGTCACATGATCGATCTAAGATAGCTCGCCTCACCGAGATAACTCGGGTGTCAAGTGTTTACTTGGCAAGACATAACTCAGTGAGGCGGGTGCCTCGGGCTGCTTTGCATGGATATCTCGGTTCACATGTAAACACAACGTTAAAATTGAATAGAGGAGGGGCACTCGCTGAGCTGAGATATCTCGATCAGGCGGGCTATCTTTCTCCATGAAAACAGGGCCTAACACACTAGTAGTAGAAATTTAGATAATAACTAAGATAATAAACTTATCCGAAAGTGCCCACTTATCTATCGATTCAGTTACTAGCCAATCTGATCAGAACGTACCATCACAACATCAAGGAAAGACTGTTCGAATCACTCTGCCATATAAAGATCAAATATCTGCAAATGTTGTCCGCAAACACCGGAAAGATCTCAGTGTAAACATTGGGAATGCAGAAATCGTACCTCGTGGCTTCAAACGTGCGAAAATCGAGAACAACCTGAGACTCTGCGAGAAGAACCGGATGTTGTCAGTAACCAATGCGTAGTATATAAGTTTGAATGTGATCTGTGTGATATGGATTACATTGGTTACACGACCCAGCATCTACATCAAAGCGTAGAAGAACACACATCCGAAGTATCGGCGCCATTTCAAAACAAAGCACGATATCACGAAACCGGACGTAAAACAGTATTTTAAGATCTTAAAGAGATGTAAAAGCAAGTTTGATTGTCTTGTATACGAGATGTTATTCATCCATGACCATCGTCCCGCCTTGAACACACAATCTGTTTGACTTTGGTTGACTGTCCTTTTTTTAACGTAATTGTTCTATTGTAGTCACTTGCATTTAAGAGAGACGAGATCGTCGTAAATTAAAATCCTTGAAAATGGAGTCACGTCGGATAAGTGTGTTTGTTTTCATTTTGAATTTAACACACTAGTACCAAGAAATTGGTCTAAACGTGAGGAACAAAGTTAGCAGTAACGCTAAGGGGTCTGAGATTGAGACTTTACTCTCAGTTAATTTAATGTAGATAGAGCACAATCTAAGGCATAATTACATGAGTCGGATGTCCTCGCTAGGCAGGACAGCTCGGTTTACTGGAATGTGTTTTTATCGGGTTTATATGGAACGAGTTCGCCCGGAACCACCTGGCATGTAATGTTTTCACACTGAAATGGCATCTGCGCATGAGTGAAGAGGTAATCGCTGCTCTTTCTCTGGCTCAGGAGCCTAGCCCGTCTAGCCAGTCCGGGCTACAACCAGAACTGGATATATGGCGGTTTCCCGGAATCTGATTGGTTCATACAAAATCAAAACATTGTCTCGGCTGCGAAAGGACTAGGCTCCATATAAATCTCTCTCGGAGTTGAGTCGTCGATCTGACCTTAAGTATCGCCGTGCGTGGAGTCAATTTCTGGATGATTTTATTTTACAAAGTACTCGATTGCCAGCTATCTAATGGCAAGGATTCGTAATGAAGGCCAGTGTGCAGACTTCATGTATCAGTGCAGACTGCGAACCGTATTGACTTGACCGAGGCTGAACTGCTCGAGCAATCCTTTCGAACGGCGACTCTGTTTATATCAAGATATCGCAGGAGAAAAACCAAGAAGAAAATAATAAAGTGAAACATGTGAATACTATCTATACTATAGTGCAGGTTTTACTGTGAAGACCACTTGAATGTGTACACAAAACTGTGTGTACATTTAAACAGCGACTACTA